>CALNHX010007216.1:0-77216 GCA_940337035.1 Agriotes lineatus
TCGACACTAGGTATTATCATAATGCAATAAAATTTTATGTAATTAATATTTACTGAAAAACGTGCATTTCAGACGTTTTACCGCACCTTAATAGTATACTATTGAACTTGAATGTTTTGGATGCAGAAAAATTTAATATAGCAGTTTTCAAAGGCCAAATACGCTCCAAATGCACTCCTACAGCGTCTACAATCTCTGCAATTAATTCTTAGCCAGTTTTTAATCACCTGTCAGTGATGGCACGCTTAGCAGGGTGCAATTATTATATTATGATCGAGACTAGGTGTTATGGTAGTACAATAAAATTTTCGGTAGTTAATAAATGCTGAAAAACGTGCTTTTTAGACGTTTTGACGCACCTTAATACTAAACTATTGAACTTGAATTACTTTGATGCAGAAAAATCTAATATAGCAGTTTTATATGGCGAAATAAGCTCTAAATGCACTCCTACAGCGTTTACAACCTCTGCAATAAATTCTAAGCCACCTATTTATCACCTGTTGGTGATGGCACGCTTAGCAGGGTTACAATTATTATATTATGGTCGACACTAGGTATAAGCATAATGCAATAAAACTTTATGTAATTAATATTTACCGAAAAACGTGCATTTCAGACGTTTTAACGCACCTTAATAGTATACTATTGAACTTGAATGTTTTGGATGCAGAAAAATTTAATATAGCAGTTTTAAAAGGCCAAATACGCTCCAAATGCACTCCTACAGCATCTACAACCTCTGCAATTAATTCTTAGCCAGTTTTTGATCACCTGTCAGTGATGGCACGCTTAACAGGGTTACAATTATTATATTATGATCGACACTAGGTATTATAATAATGCAATAAAATTTTATGTAATTAATATTTACCGAAAAACGTGCATTTCAGACGTTTTGACGCACCTTAATACTAAACTATTGAACTTGAATTACTTTGATGCAGAAAAATTTAAGATAGCAGTTTTATATGGCGAAATAAGCTCTAAATGCACTCCTACAGCGTTTACAACCTCTGCAATAAATTCTAAGCCACTTATTTATTACCTGTTGGTGATGGCACGCTTAGCTGGGTTACAATTATTATATTATGATCGACGCTAGGTATTATCATAATGCAATAAAATTTTATGTAATTAATATTTACCGAAAAACGTGCATTTCAGACGTTTTGACGCACCTTAATACTAAACTATTGAACTTGAATTACTTTTATGCAGAAAAATTTAATATAGCAGTTTTATATGGCGAAATAAGCTCTAAATGCACTCCTACAGCGTTTACAACCTCTGCAATAAATTCTAAGCCACTTATTTATCACCTGTTGGTGATGGCACGCTTAGCAGGGTTACAATTATTATATTATGGTCGACACTAGGTATTATCATAATGCAATAAAATTTTATGTAATTAATATTTACCGAAAAACGTGCATTTCAGACGTTTTGACGCACCTTAATACTAAATTATTGAACTTGAATTACTTTGATGCAGAAAAATTTAATATAGCAGTTTTATATGGCGAAATAAGCTCTAAATGCACTCCTACAGCGTTTACAACCTCTGCAATAAATTCTAAGCCACTTATTTATCACCTGTTTGTGATGGCACGCTTAGCAGGGTTACAATTATTATATTATGGTCGACACTAGGTATTATCAAAATGCAATAAAATTTTATGTAATTAATATTTACCGAAAAATGTGCATTTAAGACGTTTTAACGCACCTTAATAGTATACTATTGAACTTGAATGTTTTGGATGCAGAAAAATTTAATATAGCAGTTTTAAAAGGCCAAATAGTCTCCAAATGCACTCCTACAGCGTATACAACCTCTGCAATTACTTCTTAGCCAGTTTGTAATTACCTGTCAGTGATGGCACGCTTAGCAGGGTTACAATTATTGTATTATGATCGACACTAGGTGTTATGGTAGTACAATAAAATTTTCGGTAGTTAATAAATGCTGAAAAACGTGCTTTTTAGACGTTTTGACGCATCTTTATAATACACTATTCAAGTTGAATTTTTTGGATGCAGAACAATTTAATATAGCAGTTTTATAAGGCTAAATAGGCTCGAAATGTACTTCTACAGCGTTTACAACCTCTGCAATTAATTCTTAGCCAGGTATTGATCACCTGTCAGTGATGGCACGCTTAGCAAGGTTACAATTATTATATTATGATCGACACTAGGTGTTGTGGTACTACAATAAAATTGTCGGGAGTTAATAAATGCTGAAAAACGTGCTTTTTAGACGTTTTGACGCACCTTAATACTAAACTATTGAACTTGAATTACTTTGATGCAGAAAAATTTAATATAGCAGTTTTATATGTCGACATAAGCTCTAAATGCACTCCTACAGCGTTTACAACCTCTGCAATAAATTCTAAGCCACCTATTTATCACCTGTGGGTGATGGCACGCTTAGCAGGGTTACAATTATTATATTATGGTCGACACTAGGTATTATCATAATGCAATAAAATTTTATGTAATTAATATTTACTGAAAAACGTGCATTTCAGACGTTTTAACCGCACCTTAATAGTATACTATTGAACTTGAATGTTTTGGATGCAGAAAAATTTAATATAGCAGTTTTAAAAGGCCAAATACGCTCCAAATGCACTCCTACAGCGTCTACAATCTCTGCAATTAATTCTTAGCCAGTTTTTAATCACCTGTCAGTGATGGCACGCTTAGCAGGGTTACAATTATTATATTATGATCGAGACTAGGTGTTATGGTAGTACAATAAAATTTTCGGTAGTTAATAAATGCTGAAAAACGTGCTTTTTAGACGTTTTGACGCACCTTAATACTAAACTATTGAACTTGAATTACTTTGATGCAGAAAAATTTAATATAGCAGTTTTATATGGCGAAATAAGCTCTAAATGCACTCCTACAGCGTTTACAACCTCTGCAATAAATTCTAAGCCACCTATTTATCACCTGTTGGTGATGGCACGCTTAGCAGGGTTACAATTATTATATTATGGTCGACACTAGGTATAAGCATAATGCAATAAAACTTTATGTAATTAATATTTACCGAAAAACGTGCATTTCAGACGTTTTAACGCACCTTAATAGTATACTATTGAACTTGAATGTTTTGGATGCAGAAAAATTTAATATAGCAGTTTTAAAAGGCCAAATACGCTCCAAATGCACTCCTACAGCATCTACAACCTCTGCAATTAATTCTTAGCCAGTTTTTGATCACCTGTCAGTGATGGCACGCTTAACAGGGTTACAATTATTATATTATGATCGACACTAGGTATTATAATAATGCAATAAAATTTTATGTAATTAATATTTACCGAAAAACGTGCATTTCAGACGTTTTGACGCACCTTAATACTAAACTATTGAACTTGAATTACTTTGATGCAGAAAAATTTAATATAGCAGTTTTATATGGCGAAATAAGCTCTAAATGCACTCCTACAGCGTTTACAACCTCTGCAATAAATTCTAAGCCACTTATTTATCACCTGTTGGTGATGGCACGCTTAGCTGGGTTACAATTATTATATTATGATCGACGCTAGGTATTATCATAATGCAATAAAATTTTATGTAATTAATATTTACCGAAAAACGTGCATTTCAGACGTTTTGACGCACCTTAATACTAAACTATTGAACTTGAATTACTTTTATGCAGAAAAATTTAATATAGCAGTTTTATATGGCGAAATAAGCTCTAAATGCACTCCTACAGCGTTTACAACCTCTGCAATAAATTATAAGCCACTTATTTATCACCTGTTGGTGATGGCACGCTTAGCTGGGTTACAATTATTATATTATGATCGACGCTAGGTATTATCATAATGCAATAAAATTTTATGTAATTAATATTTGCCAAAAAACGTGCATTTCAGACGTTTTGACGCACTTTAATACTAAACTATTGAACTTGAATTACTTTGATGCAGAAAAATTTAATATAGCAGTTTTATATGTCGACATAAGCTCTAAATGCACTCCTACAGCGTTTACAACCTCTGCAATAAATTCTAAGCCACTTATTTATCACCTGTTGGTGATGGCACGCTTAGCAGGATTACAATTATTATATTATGGTCGACACTAGGTATTATCATAATGCAATAAAATTTTATGTAATTAATATTTACTGAAAAACGTGCATTTCAGACGTTTTAACGCACCTTAATAATATACTATTGAACTTGAATGTTTCGGATGCAGAAAAATTTAATATAGCAGTTTTAAAAGGCCAAATACGCTCCAAATGCACTCCTACAGCGTCTACAATCTCTGCAATTAATTCTTAGCCAGTTTGTAATTATATGTCAGTGATGGCACGCTTAGAAGGGTTACAATTATTGAATTATGATCGACACTAGGTGTTATGGTAGTACAATAAAATTTTCGGTAGTTAATAAATGCTGAAAAACGTGCTTTTTAGACTTTTTGACGCACCTTAATACTAAACTATTGAACTTGAATTACTTTGATGCAGAAAAATTTAATATAGCAGTTTTATATGGCGAAATAAGCTCTAAATGCACTCCTACAGCGTTTACAACCTCTGCAATAAATTCTAAGCCACTTATTTATCACCTGTTGGTGATGGCACGCTTAGCAGGGTTACAATTATTATATTATGGTCGACACTAGGTGTTATGGTAGTACAATAAAATTTTCGGTAGTTAATAAATGCTGAAAAACGTGCTTTTTAAACGTTTTGACGCACTTTAATACTAACCTATTGAACTTGAATTACTTTGATGCAGAAAAATTTAATATAGCAGTTTTATATGGCGAAATAAGCTCTAAATGCACTCCTACAGCGTTTAAAACCTCTGCAATAAATTAATTCTTAGCCAGTTATTGATCACCTGTCAGTAATGGCACGCTTAGCAGGGTTACAATTATTATATTATGATCGACACTAGGTGTTGTGGTAGTACAATAAAATTTTCGGTAGTTAATAAATGCTGAAAAACGTGCTTTTTAGACGTTTTGACGCACCTTAATACTAAACTATTGAACTTGAATTACTTTAATGCAGAAAAATTTAATATAGCAGTTTTATATGGCGAAATAAGCTTTAAATGCACTCCTACAGCGTTTACAACCTCTGCAATAAATTCTAAGCCACTTATTTATCACCTGTTGGTGATGGCACGCTTAGCAGGGTTACAATTATTATATTATGATCGACACTAGGTGTTGTGGTAGTACAATAAAATTTTCGGTAGTTAATAAATGCTGAAAAACGTGCTTTTTAGACGTTTTGACGCACCTTAATACTAAACTATTGAACTTGAATTACTTTAATGCAGAAAAATTTAATATAGCAGTTTTGTATGGCGAAATAAGCTTTAAATGCACTCCTACAGCGTTTACAACCTCTGCAATACATTCTAAGCCACTTATTTATCACCTGTTGGTGATGGCACGCTTAGCAGAGTTACAATTATTATATTATGGTCGACACTAGGTGTTATGGTAGTACAATAAAATTTTCGGTAGTTAATAAATGCTGAAAAACGTGCTTTATAAACGTTTTGACACACTTTAATACTAAACTATTGAACTTGAATTACTTTGATGCAGAAAAATTTAAGATAGCAGTTTTATATGGCGAAATAAGCTTTAAATGCACTCATACAGCGTTTAAAACCTCTGCAATAAATTAATTCTTAACCAGTTATTGATCACCTGTCAGTAATGGCACGCTTAGCAGGGTTACAATTATTATATTATGATCGACACTAGGTGTTGTGGTAGTACAATAAAATTTTCGGTAGTTAATAAATGCTGAAAAACGTGCTTTTTAGACGTTTTGACGCACCTTAATACTAAACTATTGAACTTGAATTACTTTAATGCAGAAAAATTTAATATAGCAGTTTTATATGGCGAAATAAGGTTTAAATGCACTCCTACAGCGTTTACAACTTCTGCAATAAATTCTAAGCCACTTATTTATCACCTGTTGGTGATGGCACGCTTAGCAGAGTTACAATTATTATATTATGGTCGACACTAGGTGTTATGGTAGTACAATAAAATTTTCGGTAGTTAATAAATGCTGAAAAACGTGCTTTTTAGACGTTTTGACGCACTTTAATACTAAACTATTGAACTTGAATTACTTTGATGCAGAAAAATTTAATATAGCAGTTTTATATGGCGAAATAAGCTCTAAATGCACTCCTACAGCGTTTGAAACTTCTGCAATAAATTCTAAGCCACTTATTTATCACCTGTTGGTGATGGCACGCTTAGCAGGGTTACAATTATTATATTATGATCGACACTAGGTGTTGTGGTAGTACAATAAAATTTTCGGTAGTTAATAAATGCTGAAAAACGTGCTTTTTAGACATTTTGACGCACTTTAATACTAAACTATTGAACTTGAATTACTTTGATGCAGAAAAATTTAATATAGCAGTTTTATATGGCGAAATAAGCTCTAAATGCACTCCTACAGCGTTTGAAACCTCTGCAATAAATTCTAAGCCACTTATTTATCACCTGTTGGTGATGGCACGCTTACCAGGGTTACAACTATTATATTATGGTCGACCCTAGGTATTATCATAGTGCAATGAAATTTTATGTAGTTAATATTTATTGAAAAACGTGATTTTCAGACGTTTTAACACACCTTAATAGTATACTATTGAACTTGAATGTTTTGGATGCAAAAAAATTTAATGTAGCAGTTTTAAAAGGCCAAATACGCTCCAAATGCACTTCTACAGCGTTTACAACCTCTGCAATTAATTCTTAGCCAGTTTTTGATCACCTGTCAGTGATGGCACGTTTAGCAGGGTTACAATTATTATATTATGATCGACACTAGGTGTTGAGGTAGTACAATAAAATATTCGGTAGTTAATAAATGCTGAAAAACGTGCTTTTTAGACGTTTTGACGCACCTTAATACTAAACTATTGAACTTGAATTACTTTGATGCAGAAAAATTTAATATGGCAGTTTTAAAAGGCCAAATACGCTCCAAAAGCACTTCTACAGCGTTTACAACCTCTGCAATTAATTCTTAGCCAGTTATTAATCACCTGTCAGTGATGGCACGCTTAGCAGGGTTACAATTATTATATTATGATCGACACTAAGTGTTGTGGTAGTACAATAAAATTTTCGGTAGTTAATAAATGCTGAAAAACCTGCTTTTTAGACGTTTTGACGAACTTTAATACTAAGCTATTGAACTTGAATTACTTTGATGCAGAAAAATTTAATATAGCAGTTTTATATGGCGAAATAAGCTTTAAATGCACTCCTACAGCGTTTACAACCTCTGCAATACATTCTAAGCCACTTATTTATCACCTATTGGTGATGGCACGCTTAGCAGAGTTACAATTATTATATTATGGTCGACACTAGGTGTTATGGTAGTACAATAAAATTTTCGGTAGTTAATAAATGCTGAAAAACGTGCTTTTTAGACGTTTTGACGCACTTTAATACTAAACTATTGAACTTGAATTACTTTGATGCAGAAAAATTTAATATAGCAGTTTTATATGGCGAAATAAGCTCTAAATGCACTCCTACAGCGTTTGAAACCTCTGCAATAAATTCTAAGCCACTTATTTATCACCTGTTGGTGATGGCACGCTTAGCAGGGTTACAATTATTATATTATGATCGACACTAGGTGTTGTGGTAGTACAATAAAATTTTCGGTAGTTAATAAATGCTGAAAAACGTGCTTTTTAGACGTTTTGTCGCACTTTAATACTAAACTATTGAACTTGAATTACTTTGATGCAGAAAAATTTAATATAGCAGTTTTATATGGCGAAATAAGCTCTAAATGCACTCCTACAGCGTTTGAAACCTCTGCAATAAATTCTAAGCCACTTATTTATCACCTGTTGGTGATGGCACGCTTACCAGGGTTACAACTATTATATTATGGTCGACCCTAGGTATTATCATAGTGCAATGAAATTTTATGTAGTTAATATTTATTGAAAAACGTGATTTTCAGACGTTTTAACACACCTTAATAGTATACTATTGAACTTGAATGTTTTGGATGCAAAAAAATTTAATGTAGCAGTTTTAAAAGGCCAAATACGCTCCAAATGCACTTCTACAGCGTTTACAACCTCTGCAATTAATTCTTAGCCAGTTTTTGATCACCTGTCAGTGATGGCACGTTTAGCAGGGTTACAATTATTATATTATGATCGACACTAGGTGTTGAGGTAGTACAATAAAATATTCGGTAGTTAATAAATGCTGAAAAACGTGCTTTTTAGACGTTTTGACGCACCTTAATACTAAACTATTGAACTTGAATTACTTTGATGCAGAAAAATTTAATATGGCAGTTTTAAAAGGCCAAATACGCTCCAAAAGCACTTCTACAGCGTTTACAACCTCTGCAATTAATTCTTAGCCAGTTATTAATCACCTGTCAGTGATGGCACGCTTAGCAGGGTTACAATTATTATATTATGATCGACACTAAGTGTTGTGGTAGTACAATAAAATTTTCGGTAGTTAATAAATGCTGAAAAACCTGCTTTTTAGACGTTTTGACGAACTTTAATACTAAGCTATTGAACTTGAATTACTTTGATGCAGAAAAATTTAATATAGCAGTTTTATATGGCGAAATAAGCTTTAAATGCACTCCTACAGCGTTTACAACCTCTGCAATACATTCTAAGCCACTTATTTATCACCTGTTGGTGATGGCACGCTTAGCAGGGTTACAATTATTATATTATGGTCGACACTAGGTGTTATGGTAGTACAATAAAATTTTCGGTAGTTAATAAATGCTGAAAAATGTGCTTTTTAAACGTTTTGACGCACTTTAATACTAAACTATTGAACTTGAATTACTTTAATGCAGAAAAATTTAATATAGCAGTTTTATATGGCGAAATAAGCTTTAAATGCACTCCTACAGCGTTTACAACCTCTGCAATACATTCTAAGCCACTTATTTATCACCTGTTGGTGATGGCACGCTTAGCAGGGTTACAATTATTATATTATGATCGACACTAGGTGTTGTGGTAGTACAATAAAATTTTCGGTAGTTAATAAATGCTGAAAAACGTGCTTTTTAGACGTTTTGACGCACCTTAATACTAAACTATTGAACTTGAATTACTTTAATGCAGAAAAATTTAATATAGCAGTTTTATATGGCGAAATAAGCTTTAAATGCACTCCTACAGCGTTTACAACCTCTGCAATAAATTCTAAGCCACTTATTTATCACCTGTTGGTGATGGCACGCTTAGCAGGGTTACAATTATTATATTATGGTCGACACTAGGTGTTATGGTAGTACAATAAAATTTTCGGTAGTTAATAAATGCTGAAAAACGTGCTTTATAGACGTTTTGACGTCAATACTAAACTATTGAACTTGAATTACTTTGATGCAGAAAAATTTAATACAGCAGTTTTAAATGGCGAAATAAGCTCTAAATGCACTCCTACAGCGTTTGCAACCTCTGCAATAAATTAATTCTTAGCCAGTTATTGATCACCTGTCAGTGATGGCACGCTTAGCAGGGTCACAATTATTATATTATGATCGACACTAGGTGTGGTAGTACAATAAAATTTTCGGTAGTTAATAAATGCTGAAGAACGTGCTTTTTAGACGTTTTGACGCACCTTAATACTAAACTATTGAACTTGAATGTTTGGGATGCAGAAAAATTTAATATAGCAGTTTTAAAAAGCCAATTACGCTCCAAATGCACTCCTACAGCGTTTGAAACCTCTGCAATAAATTTTAAGCCACTTATTTATCACCTGTTGGTGATGGCACGCTTCGCAGTGTTACAATTACTATATTATGGTCGACACTAGGTATTATCATAGTGCAAAAAAATTTTATGTAGTTATTATTTATTGAAAAACGTGTTTTTCAGACGTTTTAACGCACCTTAATAGTATACTATCGAACTTGAATGTTTTGGATGCAGAAAAATTTAATATAGCAGTTTTAAAAGGCCAAATACGCTCCAAATGCACTTCTACAGCGTTTACAACCTCTGCAATTAATTCTTAGCCAGTTATTGATCACCTGTCAGTGATGGCACGCTTAGCAGGGTCACAATTGTTATATTATGATCGACACTAGGTGTTGTGGTAGTACAATCAAATTTTCGGTATATAATAAATGCTGAAAATGTGCTTTTTAGACGTTTTGACGCACCTCAATACTAAACTATTGAACTTGAATTACTTTGATGCAGAAAAATTTAATACAGCAGTTTTAAATGGCGAAATAAGCTCTAAATGCACTCCTACAGCGTTTGCAACCTCTGCAATAAATTAATTCTTAGCCAGTTATTGATCACCTGTCAGTGATGGCACGCTTAGCAGGGTCACAATTATTATATTATGATCGACACTAGGTGTGGTAGTACAATAAAATTTTCGGTAGTTAATAAATGCTGAAAAACGTGCTTTTTAGACGTTTCGACGCACCTCAATACTAAACTATTGAACTTGAATTACTTTGATGCAGAAAAATTTAATATAGAAGTTTTACAAGGCAAAATAAGCTCTAAATGCACTCCTACAGCGTTTGCAACCTCTGCAATTAATTCTTGGCCAGTTATTGATCACCTGTCAGTGATGGCACGCTTAGCAGGGTCACTATTATTATATTATGATCGACACTAGGTGTTGTGGTAGTACAATAAAATTTTCGGTAGTTAATAAATGCTGAAAAACGTGCTTTTTAGACGTTTTGACGCACCTTAATACTAAACTATTGAACTTGAATGTTTGCGATGCAGAAAAATTTAATATAGCAGTTTTAAAAGGCCAATTACGTTCCAAATGCACTCCTACAGCGTTTGAAACCTCTGCAATAAATTCTAAGCCACTTATTTATCACCTGTTGGTGATGGCACGCTTCGCAGTGTTACAATTATTATATTATGGTCGACACTAGGAATTATAACAGTGCAAAAAAATTTTATGTAGTTATTATTTATTGAAAAACGTGTTTTTCAGACGTTTTAACGCACCTTAATAGTATACTATTGAACTTGAATGTTTTGGATGCAGAAAAATTTAATATAGCAGTTTTAAAAGGCCAAATACGCTCCAAATGCACTTCTACAGCGTTTACAACGTCTGCAATTAATTCTTAGCCAGTTATTGATCACCTGTCAGTGATGGCACGCTTAGCAGGGTTACAATTATTATATTATGATCGACACTAAGTGTTGTGGTAGTACAATAAAATTTTCGGTAATTAATAAATGCTGAAAAACCTGCTTTTTAGACGTTTTGACGAACTTTAATACTAAGCTATTGAACTTGAATTACTTTGATGCAGAAAAATTTAATATAGCAGTTTTATATGGCGAAATAAGCTTTAAATGCACTCCTACAGCGTTTACAACCTTTGCAATATATTCTAAGCCACTTATTTATCACCTGTTGGTGATGGCACGCTTAGCAGGGTTACAATTATTATATTATGATCGACACTAGGTGTTATGGTAGTACAATAAAATTTTCGGTAGTTAATAAATGCTGAAAAACCTGCTTTTTAGACGTTTTGACGAACTTTAATACTAAGCTATTGAACTTGAATTACTTTGATGCAGAAAAATTTAATATAGCAGTTTTGTATGGCGAAATAAGCTTTAAATGCACTCCTACAGCGTTTACAACCTCTGCAATACATTCTAAGCCACTTATTTATCACCTGTTGTTGATGGCACGCTTAGCAGGGTTACAATTATTATATTATGGTCGACACTAGGTGTTATGGTAGTAC
Organism: Agriotes lineatus; assembly: GCA_940337035.1. Taxonomy (NCBI): domain Eukaryota; kingdom Metazoa; phylum Arthropoda; class Insecta; order Coleoptera; family Elateridae; genus Agriotes; species Agriotes lineatus. The sequence goes on from CALNHX010007216.1 coordinate 11,813, forward strand.
AATAAAATTTTCGGTAGTTAATAAATGCTGAAAAACGTGCTTTTTAAACGTTTTGACGCACCTTAATACTAAACTATTGAACTTGAATTACTTTGATGCAGAAAAATTTAATATAGCAGTTTTATATGGCGAAATAAGCTCTAAATGCACTCCTACAGCGTTTAAAACCGCTGCAATAAATTAATTCTTAGCCAGTTATTGATCACCTGTCAGTAATGGCACGCTTAGCAGGGTTACAATTATTATATTATGATCGACACTAGGTGTTGTGGTAGTACAATAAAATTTTCGGTAGTTAATAAATGCTAAAAAACGTGCTTTTTAGACGTTTTGACGCACCTCAATACTAAACTATTGAACTTGAATTACTTTAATGCAGAAAAATTTAATATAGCAGTTTTATATGGCGAAATAAGCTTTAAATGCACTCCTACAGCGTTTACAACCTCTGCAATAAATTCTAAGCCACTTATTTATCACCTGTTGGTGATGGCACGCTTAGCAGGGTTACAATTATTATATTATGGTCGACACTAGGTGTTATGGTAGTACAATAAAATTTTCGGTAGTTAATAAATGCTGAAAAACGTGCTTTTTAGACGTTTTGACGCACTTTAATACTAAACTATTGAACTTGAATTACTTTGATGCAGAAAAATTTAATATAGCAGTTTTATATGGCGAAATAAGCTCTAAATGCACTCCTACAGCGTTTGAAACCTCTGCAATAAATTCTAAGCCACCTATTTATCACCTGTTGGTGATGGCACGCTTAGCAGGGTTACAATTATTATATTATGATCGACACTAGGTGTTGTGGTAGTACAATAAAATTTTCGGTAGTTAATAAATGCTGAAAAACGTGCTTTTTAGACGTTTTGACGCACTTTAATACTAAACTATTGAACTTGAATTACTTTGATGCAGAAAAATTTAATATAGCAGTTTTATATGGCGAAATAAGCTCTAAATGCACTCCTACAGCGTTTGAAACCTCTGCAATAAATTCTAAGCCACTTATTTATCACCTGTTGGTGATGGCACGCTTAGCAGGGTTACAATTATTATATTATGATCGACACTAGGTGTTGTGGTAGTACAATAAAATTTTCGGTAGTTAATAAATGCTGAAAAACGTGCTTTTTAGACGTTTTGACGCACTTTAATACTAAACTATTGAACTTGAATTACTTTGATGCAGAAAAATTTAATATAGCAGTTTTATATGACGAAATAAGCTCTAAATGCACTCCTACAGCGTTTGAAACCTCTGCAATAAATTCTAAGCCACTTATTTATAACCTGTTGGTGATGGCACGCTTACCAGGGTTACAACTATTATATTATGGTCGACCCTAGGTATTATCATAGTGCAATGAAATTTTATGTAGTTAATATTTATTGAAAAACGTGATTTTCAGACGTTTTAACACACCTTAATAGTATACTATTGAACTTGAATGTTTTGGATGCAGAAAAATTTAATGTAGCAGTTTTAAAAGGCCAAATACGCTCCAAATGCAATTCTACAGCGTTTACAACCTCTGCAATTAATTCTTAGCCAGTTTTTGATCACCTGTCAGTGATGGCACGTTTAGCAGGGTTACAATTATTATATTATGATCGACACTAGGTGTTGAGGTAGTACAATAAAATATTCGGTAGTTAATAAATGCTGAAAAACGTGCTTTTTAGACGTTTTGACGCACCTTAATACTAAACTATTGAACTTGAATTACTTTGATGCAGAAAAATTTAATATAGCAGTTTTAAAAGGCCAAATACGCTCCAAAAGCACTTCTACAGCGTTTACAACCTCTGCAATTAATTCTTAGCCAGTTATTGATCACCTGTCAGTGATGGCACGCTTAGCAGGGTTACAATTATTATATTATGATCGACACTAGGTGTTGTGGTAGTACAATAAAATTTTCGGTAGTTAATAAATGCTGAAAAACGTGCTTTTTAAACGTTTTGACGCACTTTAATACTAAACTATTGAACTTGAATTACTTTAATGCAGAACAATTTAATATAGCAGTTTTATATGGCGAAATAAGCTTTAAATGCACTCCTACAGCGTTTACAACCTCTGCAATACATTCTAAGCCACTTATTTATCACCTGTTGGTGATGGCACGCTTAGCAGGGTTACAATTATTATATTATGGTCGACACTAGGTGTTATGGTAGTACAATAAAATTTTCGGTAGTTAATAAATGCTGAAAAACGTGCTTTTTAAACGTTTTGACGCACTTTAATACTAAACTATTGAACTTGAATTACTTAAATGCAGAACAATTTAATATAGCAGTTTTATATGGCGAAATAAGCTTTAAATGCACTCCTACAGCGTTTACAACATCTGCAATACATTCTAAGCCACTTATTTATCACCTGTTGGTGATGGCACGCTTAGCAGGGTTACAATTATTATATTATGATCGACACTAGGTGTTATGGTAGTACAATAAAATTTTCGGTAGTTAATAAATGCTGAAAAACGTGCTTTTTAGACGTTTTGACGCACCTCAATGCTAAACTATTGAACTTGAATTACTTTGATGCAGAAAAATTTAATATAGAAGTTTTATAAGGCAAAATAAGCTCTAAATGCACTCCTACAGCGTTTGCAACCTCTGCAATTAATTCTTAGCCAGTTATTGATCACCTGTCAGTGATGGCACGCTTAGCAGGGTCACTATTATTATATTATGATCGACACTAGGTGTTGTGGTAGTACAATAAAATTTTCGGTAGTTAATAAATGCTGAAAAACGTGCTTTTTAGACGTTTTGACGCACCTTGATACTAAACTATTGAACTTGAATGTTTGCGATGCAGAAAAATTTAATATAGCAGTTTTAAAAGGCCAATTACGCTCCAAATGCACTCCTACAGCGTTTGAAACCTCTGCAATAAATTCTAAGCCACTTATTTATCACCTGTTGGTGATGGCACGCTTCGCAGTGTTACAATTATTATATTATGGTCGACACTAGGAATTATAACAGTGCAAAAAAATTTTATGTAGTTATTATTTATTGAAAAACGTGTTTTTCAGACGTTTTAACGCACCTTAATAGTATACTATTAAACTTGAATGTTTTGGATGCAGAAAAATTTAATATAGCAGTTTTAAAAGGCCAAATACGCTCCAAATGCACTTCTACAGCGTTTACAACCTCTGCAATTAATTCTTAGCCAGTTATTGATCACCTGTCAGTGATGGCACTCTTAGCAGGGTTACAATTATTATATTATGATCGACACTAAGTGTTGTGGTAGTACAATAAAATTTTCGGTAGTTAATAAATGCTGAAAAACCTGCTTTTTAGACGTTTTGACGAACTTTAATACTAAGCTATTGAACTTGAATTACTTTGATGCAGAAAAATTTAATATAGCAGTTTTATATGGCGAAATAAGCTTTAAATGCACTCCTACAGCGTTTACAACCTCTGCAATACATTCTAAGCCACTTATTTATCACCTGTTGGTGATGGCACGCTTAGCAGGGTTACAATTATTATATTATGATCGACACTAGGTGTTATGGTAGTACAATAAAATTTTCGGTAGTTAATAAATGCTGAAAAACCTGCTTTTTAGACGTTTTGACGAACTTTAATACTAAACTATTGAACTTGAATTACTTTAATGCAGAAAAATTTAATATAGCAGTTTTATATGGCGAAATAAGCTTTAAATGCACTCCTACAGCGTTTAAAACCTCTGCAATAAATTAATTCTTAGCCAGTTATTGATCACCTGTCAGTAATGGCACGCTTAGCAGGGTTACAATTATTATATAATGATCGACACTAGGTGTTGTGGTAGTACAATAAAATTTTCGGTAGTTAATAAATGCTGAAAAACGTGCTTTTTAGACGTTTTGACGCACTTTAATACTAAACTATTGAACTTGAATTACTCTGATGCAGAAAAATTTAATATAGCAGTTTTATATGGCGAAATAAGCTCTAAATGCACTCCTACAGCGTTTGAAACCTCTGCAATAAATTCTAAGCCACTTATTTATCACCTGTTGGTGATGGCACGCTTAGCAGGGTTACAATTATTATATTATGATCGACACTAGGTGTTGTGGTAGTAGAATAAAATTTTCGGTAGTTAATAAATGCTGAAAAACGTGCTTTTTAGACGTTTTGACGCACTTTAATACTAAACTATTGAACTTGAATTACTTTGATGCAGAAAAATTTAATATAGCAGTTTTATATGGCGAAATAAGCTCTAAATGCACTCCTACAGCGTTTGAAACCTCTGCAATAAATTCTAAGCCACTTATTTATCACCTGTTGGTGATGGCACGCTTACCAGGGTTACAACTATTATATTATGGTCGACCCTAGGTATTATCATAGTGCAATAAAATTTTATGTAGTTAATATTTATTGAAAAACGTGATTTTCAGACGTTTTAACACACCTTAATAGTATACTATTGAACTTGAATGTTTTGGATGCAGAAAAATTTAATGTAGCAGTTTTAAAAGGCCAAATACGCTCCAAATGCACTTCTACAGCGTTTACAACCTTTGCAATTAATTCTTAGCCAGTTTTTGATCACCTGTCAGTGATGGCACGTTTAGCAGGGTTACAATTATTATATTATGATCGACACTAGGTGTTGAGGTAATACAATAAAATATTCGGTAGTTAATAAATGCTGAAAAACGTGCTTTTTAGACGTTTTGACGCACCTTAATACTAAACTATTGAACTTGAATTACTTTGATGCAGAAAAATTTAATATAGCAGTTTTAAAAGGCCAAATACGCTCCAACAGCACTTCTACAGCGTTTACAACCTCTGCAATTAATTCTTAGCCAGTTATTGATCACCTGTCAGTGATGGCACGCTTAGCAGGGTTACAATTATTATATTATGATCGACAGTAAGTGTTGTGGTAGTACAATAAAATTTTCGGTAGTTAATAAATGCTGAAAAACGTGCTTTTTAGACGTTTTGACGAACTTTAATACTAAGCTATTGAAATTGAATTACTTTGATGCAAAAAAATTTAATATAGCAGTTTTATATGGCGAAATAAGCTTTAAATGCACTCCTACAGCGTTTACAACCTCTGCAATACATTCTAAGCCACTTATTTATCACCTGTTGGTGATGGCACGCTTAGCAGGGTTACAATTATTATATTATGGTCGACACTAGGTGTTATGGTAGTACAATAAAATTTTCGGTAGTTAATAAATGCTGAAAAACGTGCTTTTTAAACGTTTTGACGCACTTTAATACTAAACTATTGAACTTGAATTACTTTAATGCAGAAAAATTTAATATAGCAGTTTTATATGGCGAAATAAGCTTTAAATGCACTCCTACAGCGTTTACAACATCTGCAATACATTCTAAGCCACTTATTTATCACCTGTTGGTGATGGCACGCTTAGCAGGGTTACAATTATTATATTATGATCGACACTAGGTGTTATGGTAGTACAATAAAATTTTCGGTAGTTAATAAATGCTGAAAAACCTGCTTTTTAGACGTTTTGACGAACTTTAATACTAAGCTATTGAACTTCAATTACTTTGATGCAGAAAAATTTAATATAGCAGTTTTATATGGCGAAATAAGCTTTAAATGCACTCCTACAGCGTTTACAACCTCTGCAATACATTCTAAGCCACTTATTTATTACCTGTTGGTGATGGCACGCTTAGCAGGGTTACAATTATTATATTATGGTCGACACTAGGGCTCCGTTCCCATTCGCCGGATTCTTTTCGCCGGAATTCGATTCGCCGGAATCCGTCACGCCGGAATTCGATTCGCCGGAAGTCTTTTGAACGGACGTTTCCATTCGCCGGATTCTTTTGGCCGGATTTCGACTCGCCGGAATTCGATTCACCGGAAGTCTTCTGCCAGAATGCATTTCGCCGGATATCAAGATTTTTTAATTATAAAATATTATGTCCGAGCAAAAAAATTCGGAGAATGAAAAAGCAATGTTATGAGACATTCAATTAAAAAAAACTATCAAAGTCTGCAAATAACCTAAACAAGCTAGAAAAACAATATTATCAGAAGATTATTATACTTATATTATTTTACGTTAATGTTATGGGACATTCAATTTAAAAAAACTATCAAAGTCTGCAAATAACCTAAACAAGCTAGAAAAACAATATTATCAGAAGATTATTATACTTATATTATTTTACATGTTAATGTTATGGGACATTCAATTTAAAAAAACTATCAAAGTCTGCAAATAACCTAAACAAGCTAGAAAAACAATATTATCAGAAGATTATTATACTTATATTATTTTACATGTTAATGTTATGGGACATTCAATTTAAAAAAACTATCAAAGTCTGCAAATAACCTAAACAAGCTAGAAAAACAATATTCTCAGTTGTCATTTGCTACACGATGCGCACGAACACTACAATCCGGCGAAACGGAATCCGGCGAATAGCTTTCCGGTGAAATAATTTTCCGGCGAATAGCTTTCCGGTGAAATAATTACCCGGCGAAACGAATTCCGGCGTGTCGAAATCCGGCCAAAAGAATCCGGCGAATGGGAAGTCCACGGACACTAGGTGTTATGGTAGTACAATAAAATTTTCGGTAGTTAATAAATGCTGAAAAACGTGCTTTTTAAACGTTTTGACGCACTTTAATACTAAACTATTGAACTTGAATTACTTTAATGCAGAAAAATTTAATATAGCAGTTTTATATGGCGAAATAAGCTTTAAATGCACTCCTACAGCGTTTAAAACCTCTGCAATAAATTAATTCTTAGCCAGTTATTGATCACCTGTCAGTAATGGCACGCTTAGCAGGGTTACAATTATTATATTATGATCGACACTAGGTGTTGTGGTAGTACAATAAAATTTTCGGTAGTTAATAAATGCTGAAAAACGTGCTTTTTAGACGTTTTGACGCACCTTAATACTAAACTATTGAACTTGAATTACTTTAATGCAGAAAAATTTAATATAGCAGTTTTATATGGCGAAATAAGCTTTAAATGCACTCCTACAGCGTTTACAACCTCTGCAATAAATTCTAAGCCACTTATTTATCACCTGTTGGTGATGGCACGCTTAGCAGGGTTACAATTATTATATTATGGTCGACACTAGGTGTTATGGTAGTACAATAAAATTTTCGGTAGTTAATAAATGTTGAAAAACGTGCTTTTTAGACGTTTTGACGCACTTTAATACTAAACTATTGAACTTGAATTACTTTGATGCAGAAAAATTTAATATAGCAGTTTTATATGGCGAAATAAGCTCTAAATGCACTCCTACAGCGTTTGAAACCTCTGCAATAAATTCTAAGCCACTTATTTATCACCTGTTGGTGATGGCACGCTTAGCAGGGTTACAATTATTATATTATGATCGACACTAGGTGTTGTGGTAGTACAATAAAATTTTCGGTAGTTAATAAATGCTGAAAAACGTGCTTTTTAGACGTTTTGACGCACTTTAATACTAAACTATTGAACTTGAATTACTTTGATGCAGAAAAATTTAATATAGCAGTTTTATATGGCGAAATAAGCTCTAAATGCACTCCTACAGCGTTTGAAACCTCTGCAATAAATTCTAAGCCACTTATTTATCACCTGTTGGTGATGGCACGCTTAGCAGGGTTACAATTATTATATTATGATCGACACTAGGTGTTGTGGTAGTACAATAAAATTTTCGGTAGTTAATAAATGCTGAAAAACGTGCTTTTTAGACGTTTTGACGCACTTTAATACTAAACTATTGAACTTGAATTACTTTGATGCAGAAAAATTTAATATAGCAGTTTTATATGACGAAATAAGCTCTAAATGCACTCCTACAGCGTTTGAAACCTCTGCAATAAATTCTAAGCCACTTATTTATAACCTGTTGGTGATGGCACGCTTACCAGGGTTACAACTATTATATTATGGTCGACCCTAGGTATTATCATAGTGCAATGAAATTTTATGTAGTTAATATTTATTGAAAAACGTGATTTTCAGACGTTTTAACACACCTTAATAGTATACTATTGAACTTGAATGTTTTGGATGCAGAAAAATTTAATGTAGCAGTTTTAAAAGGCCAAATACGCTCCAAATGCACTTCTACAGCGTTTACAACCTCTGCAATTAATTCTTAGCCAGTTTTTGATCACCTGTCAGTGATGGCACGTTTAGCAGGGTTACAATTATTATATTATGATCGACACTAGGTGTTGAGGTAGTACAATAAAATATTCGGTAGTTAATAAATGCTGAAAAACGTGCTTTTTAGACGTTTTGACGCACCTTAATACTAAACTATTGAACTTGAATTACTTTGATGCAGAAAAATTTAATATAGCAGTTTTAAAAGGCCAAATACGCTCCAAAAGCACTTCTACAGCGTTTACAACCTCTGCAATTAATTCTTAGCCAGTTATTGATCACCTGTCAGTGATGGCACGCTTAGCAGGGTTACAATTATTATATTATGATCGACACTAGGTGTTGTGGTAGTACAATAAAATTTTCGGTAGTTAATAAATGCTGAAAAACGTGCTTTTTAGACGTTTTGACGCACCTTGATACTAAACTATTGAACTTGAATGTTTGCGATGCAGAAAAATTTAATATAGCAGTTTTAAAAGGCCAATTACGCTCCAAATGCACTCCTACAGCGTTTGAAACCTCTGCAATCAATTCTAAGCCACTTATTTATCACCTGTTGGTGATGGCACGCTTCGCAGTGTTACAATTATTATATTATGGTCGACACTAGGAATTATAACAGTGCAAAAAAATTTTATGTAGTTATTATTTATTGAAAAACGTGTTTTTCAGACGTTTTAACGCACCTTAATAGTATACTATTAAACTTGATGTTTTGGATGCAGAAAAATTTAATATAGCAGTTTTAAAAGGCCAAATACGCTCCAAATGCACTTCTACAGCGTTTACAACCTCTGCAATTAATTCTTAGCCAGTTATTGATCACCTGTCAGTGATGGCACGCTTAGCAGGGTTACAATTATTATATTATGATCGACACTAAGTGTTGTGGTAGTACAATAAAATTTTCGGTAGTTAATAAATGCTGAAAAACTGCTTTTTAGACGTTTTGACGAACTTTAATACTAAGCTATTGAACTTGAATTACTTTGATGCAGAAAAATTTAATATAGCAGTTTTATATGGCGAAATAAGCTTTAAATGCACTCCTACAGCGTTTACAACCTCTGCAATACATTCTAAGCCACTTATTTATCACCTGTTGGTGATGGCACGCTTAGCAGGGTTACAATTATTATATTATGATCAACACTAGGTGTTATGGTAGTACAATAAAATTTTCGGTAGTTAATAAATGCTGAAAAACCTGCTTTTTAGACGTTTTGACGAACTTTAATACTAAACTATTGAACTTGAATTACTTTAATGCAGAAAAATTTAATATAGCAGTTTTATATGGCGAAATAAGCTTTAAATGCACTCCTACAGCGTTTAAAACCTCTGCAATAAATTAATTCTTAGCCAGTTATTGATCACCTGTCAGTAATGGCACGCTTAGCAGGGTTACAATTATTATATAATGATCGACACTAGGTGTTGTGGTAGTACAATAAAATTTTCGGTAGTTAATAAATGCTGAAAAACGTGCTTTTTAGACGTTTTGACGCACTTTAATACTAAACTATTGAACTTGAATTACTCTGATGCAGAAAAATTTAATATAGCAGTTTTATATGGCGAAATAAGCTCTAAATGCACTCCTACAGCGTTTGAAACCTCTGCAATAAATTCTAAGCCACTTATTTATCACCTGTTGGTGATGGCTCGCTTAGCAGGGTTACAATTATTATATTATGATCGACACTAGGTGTTGTGGTAGTAGAATAAAATTTTCGGTAGTTAATAAATGCTGAAAAACGTGCTTTTTAGACGTTTTGACGCACTTTAATACTAAACTATTGAACTTGAATTACTTTGATGCAGAAAAATTTAATATAGCAGTTTTATATGGCGAAATAAGCTTTAAATGCACTCCTACAGCGTTTACAACCTCTGCAATACATTCTAAGCCACTTATTTATCACCTGTTGGTGATGGCACGCTTAGCAGGGTTACAATTATTATATTATGATCGACACTAGGTGTTATGGTAGTACAATAAAATTTTCGGTAGTTAATAAATGCTGAAAAACCTGCTTTTTAGACGTTTTGACGAACTTTAATACTAAACTATTGAACTTGAATTACTTTAATGCAGAAAAATTTAATATAGCAGTTTTATATGGCGAAATAAGCTTTAAATGCACTCCTACAGCGTTTAAAACCTCTGCAATAAATTAATTCTTAGCCAGTTATTGATCACCTGTCAGTAATGGCACGCTTAGCAGGGTTACAATTATTATATAATGATCGACACTAGGTGTTGTGGTAGTACAATAAAATTTTCGGTAGTTAATAAATGCTGAAAAACGTGCTTTTTAGACGTTTTGACGCACTTTAATACTAAACTATTGAACTTGAATTACTCTGATGCAGAAAAATTTAATATAGCAGTTTTATATGGCGAAATAAGCTCTAAATGCACTCCTACAGCGTTTGAAACCTCTGCAATAAATTCTAAGCCACTTATTTATCACCTGTTGGTGATGGCACGCTTAGCAGGGTTACAATTATTATATTATGATCGACACTAGGTGTTGTGGTAGTAGAATAAAATTTTCGGTAGTTAATAAATGCTGAAAAACGTGCTTTTTAGACGTTTTGACGCACTTTAATACTAAACTATTGAACTTGAATTACTTTGATGCAGAAAAATTTAATATAGCAGTTTTATATGGCGAAATAAGCTCTAAATGCACTCCTACAGCGTTTGAAACCTCTGCAATAAATTCTAAGCCACTTATTTATCACCTGTTGGTGATGGCACGCTTACCAGGGTTACAACTATTATATTATGGTCGACCCTAGGTATTATCATAGTGCAATAAAATTTTATGTAGTTAATATTTATTGAAAAACGTGATTTTCAGACGTTTTAACACACCTTAATAGTATACTATTGAACTTGAATGTTTTGGATGCAGAAAAATTTAATGTAGCAGTTTTAAAAGGCCAAATACGCTCCAAATGCACTTCTACAGCGTTTACAACCTTTGCAATTAATTCTTAGCCAGTTTTTGATCACCTGTCAGTGATGGCACGTTTAGCAGGGTTACAATTATTATATTATGATCGACACTAGGTGTTGAGGTAATACAATAAAATATTCGGTAGTTAATAAATGCTGAAAAACGTGCTTTTTAGACGTTTTGACGCACCTTAATACTAAACTATTGAACTTGAATTACTTTGATGCAGAAAAATTTAATATAGCAGTTTTAAAAGGCCAAATACGCTCCAACAGCACTTCTACAGCGTTTACAACCTCTGCAATTAATTCTTAGCCAGTTATTGATCACCTGTCAGTGATGGCACGCTTAGCAGGGCTACAATTATTATATTATGATCGACAGTAAGTGTTGTGGTAGTACAATAAAATTTTCGGTAGTTAATAAATGCTGAAAAACGTGCTTTTTAGACGTTTTGACGAACTTTAATACTAAGCTATTGAAATTGAATTACTTTGATGCAGAAAAATTTAATATAGCAGTTTTATATGGCGAAATAAGCTTTAAATGCACTCCTACAGCGTTTACAACCTCTGCAATACATTCTAAGCCACTTATTTATCACCTGTTGGTGATGGCACGCTTAGCAGGGTTACAATTATTATATTATGGTCGACACTAGGTGTTATGGTAGTACAATAAAATTTTCGGTAGTTAATAAATGCTGAAAAACGTGCTTTTTAAACGTTTTGACGCACTTTAATACTAAACTATTGAACTTGAATTACTTTAATGCAGAAAAATTTAATATAGCAGTTTTATATGGCGAAATAAGCTTTAAATGCACTCCTACAGCGTTTACAACATCTGCAATACATTCTAAGCCACTTATTTATCACCTGTTGGTGATGGCACGCTTAGCAGGGTTACAATTATTATATTATGATCGACACTAGGTGTTATGGTAGTACAATAAAATTTTCGGTAGTTAATAAATGCTGAAAAACCTGCTTTTTAGACGTTTTGACGAACTTTAATACTAAGCTATTGAACTTCAATTACTTTGATGCAGAAAAATTTAATATAGCAGTTTTATATGGCGAAATAAGCTTTAAATGCACTCCTACAGCGTTTACAACCTCTGCAATACATTCTAAGCCACTTATTTATCACCTGTTGGTGATGGCACGCTTAGCAGGGTTACAATTATTATATTATGGTCGACACTAGGTGTTATGGTAGTACAATAAAATTTTCGGTAGTTAATAAATGCTGAAAAACGTGCTTTTTAAACGTTTTGACGCACTTTAATACTAAACTATTGAACTTGAATTACTTTAATGCAGAAAAATTTAATATAGCAGTTTTATATGGCGAAATAAGCTTTAAATGCACTCCTACAGCGTTTAAAACCTCTGCAATAAATTAATTCTTAGCCAGTTATTGATCACCTGTCAGTAATGGCACGCTTAGCAGGGTTACAATTATTATATTATGATCGACACTAGGTGTTGTGGTAGTACAATAAAATTTTCGGTAGTTAATAAATGCTGAAAAACGTGCTTTTTAGACGTTTTGACGCACCTTAATACTAAACTATTGAACTTGAATTACTTTAATGCAGAAAAATTTAATATAGCAGTTTTATATGGCGAAATAAGCTTTAAATGCACTCCTACAGCGTTTACAACCTCTGCAATAAATTCTAAGCCACTTATTTATCACCTGTTGGTGATGGCACGCTTAGCAGGGTTACAATTATTATATTATGGTCGACACTAGGTGTTATGGTAGTACAATAAAATTTTCGGTAGTTAATAAATGCTGAAAAACGTGCTTTTTAGACGTTTTGACGCACTTTAATACTAAACTATTGAACTTGAATTACTTTGATGCAGAAAAATTTAATATAGCAGTTTTATATGGCGAAATAAGCTCTAAATGCACTCCTACAGCGTTTGAAACCTCTGCAATAAATTCTAAGCCACTTATTTATCACCTGTTGGTGATGGCACGCTTAGCAGGGTTACAATTATTATATTATGATCGACACTAGGTGTTGTGGTAGTACAATAAAATTTTCGGTAGTTAATAAATGCTGAAAAACGTGCTTTTTAGACGTTTTGACGCACTTTAATACTAAACTATTGAACTTGAATTACTTTGATGCAGAAAAATTTAATATAGCAGTTTTATATGGCGAAATAAGCTCTAAATGCACTCCTACAGCGTTTGAAACCTCTGCAATAAATTCTAAGCCACTTATTTATCACCTGTTGGTGATGGCACGCTTAGCAGGGTTACAATTATTATATTATGATCGACACTAGGTGTTGTGATAGTACAATAAAATTTTCGGTAGTTAATAAATGCTGAAAAACGTGCTTTTTAGACGTTTTGACGCACTTTAATACTAAACTATTGAACTTGAATTACTTTGATGCAGAAAAATTTAATATAGCAGTTTTATATGACGAAATAAGCTCTAAATGCACTCCTACAGCGTTTGAAACCTCTGCAATAAATTCTAAGCCACTTATTTATAACCTGTTGGTGATGGCACGCTTACAGGGTTACAACTATTATATTATGGTCGACCCTAGGTATTATCATAGTGCAATGAAATTTTATGTAGTTAATATTTATTGAAAAACGTGATTTTCAGACGTTTTAACACACCTTAATAGTATACTATTGAACTTGAATGTTTTGGATGCAGAAAAATTTAATGTAGCAGTTTTAAAAGGCCAAATACGCTCCAAATGCACTTCTACAGCGTTTACAACCTCTGCAATTAATTCTTAGCCAGTTTTTGATCACCTGTCAGTGATGGCACGTTTAGCAGGGTTACAATTATTATATTATGATCGACACTAGGTGTTGAGGTAGTACAATAAAATATTCGGTAGTTAATAAATGCTGAAAAACGTGCTTTTTAGACGTTTTGACGCACCTTAATACTAAACTATTGAACTTGAATTACTTTGATGCAGAAAAATTTAATATAGCAGTTTTAAAAGGCCAAATACGCTCCAAAAGCACTTCTACAGCGTTTACAACCTCTGCAATTAATTCTTAGCCAGTTATTGATCACCTGTCAGTGATGGCACGCTTAGCAGGGTTACAATTATTATATTATGATCGACACTAGGTGTTGTGGTAGTACAATAAAATTTTCGGTAGTTAATAAATGCTGAAAAACGTGCTTTTTAGACGTTTTGACGCACCTTGATACTAAACTATTGAACTTGAATGTTTGCGATGCAGAAAAATTTAATATAGCAGTTTTAAAAGGCCAATTACGCTCCAAATGCACTCCTACAGCGTTTGAAACCTCTGCAATCAATTCTAAGCCACTTATTTATCACCTGTTGGTGATGGCACGCTTCGCAGTGTTACAATTATTATATTATGGTCGACACTAGGAATTATAACAGTGCAAAAAAATTTTATGTAGTTATTATTTATTGAAAAACGTGTTTTTCAGACGTTTTAACGCACCTTAATAGTATACTATTAAACTTGAATGTTTTGGATGCAGAAAAATTTAATATAGCAGTTTTAAAAGGCCAAATACGCTCCAAATGCACTTCTACAGCGTTTACAACCTCTGCAATTAATTCTTAGCCAGTTATTGATCACCTGTCAGTGATGGCACGCTTAGCAGGGTTACAATTATTATATTATGATCGACACTAAGTGTTGTGGTAGTACAATAAAATTTTCGGTAGTTAATAAATGCTGAAAAACTGCTTTTTAGACGTTTTGACGAACTTTAATACTAAGCTATTGAACTTGAATTACTTTGATGCAGAAAAATTTAATATAGCAGTTTTATATGGCGAAATAAGCTTTAAATGCACTCCTACAGCGTTTACAACCTCTGCAATACATTCTAAGCCACTTATTTATCACCTGTTGGTGATGGCACGCTTAGCAGGGTTACAATTATTATATTATGATCAACACTAGGTGTTATGGTAGTACAATAAAATTTTCGGTAGTTAATAAATGCTGAAAAACCTGCTTTTTAGACGTTTTGACGAACTTTAATACTAAACTATTGAACTTGAATTACTTTAATGCAGAAAAATTTAATATAGCAGTTTTATATGGCGAAATAAGCTTTAAATGCACTCCTACAGCGTTTAAAACCTCTGCAATAAATTAATTCTTAGCCAGTTATTGATCACCTGTCAGTAATGGCACGCTTAGCAGGGTTACAATTATTATATAATGATCGACACTAGGTGTTGTGGTAGTACAATAAAATTTTCGGTAGTTAATAAATGCTGAAAAACGTGCTTTTTAGACGTTTTGACGCACTTTAATACTAAACTATTGAACTTGAATTACTCTGATGCAGAAAAATTTAATATAGCAGTTTTATATGGCGAAATAAGCTCTAAATGCACTCCTACAGCGTTTGAAACCTCTGCAATAAATTCTAAGCCACTTATTTATCACCTGTTGGTGATGGCACGCTTAGCAGGGTTACAATTATTATATTATGATCGACACTAGGTGTTGTGGTTGTAGAATAAAATTTTCGGTAGTTAATAAATGCTGAAAAACGTGCTTTTTAGACGTTTTGACGCACTTTAATACTAAACTATTGAACTTGAATTACTTTGATGCAGAAAAATTTAATATAGCAGTTTTATATGGCGAAATAAGCTCTAAATGCACTCCTACAGCGTTTGAAACCTCTGCAATAAATTCTAAGCCACTTATTTATCACCTGTTGGTGATGGCACGCTTACCAGGGTTACAACTATTATATTATGGTCGACCCTAGGTATTATCATAGTGCAATAAAATTTTATGTAGTTAATATTTATTGAAAAACGTGATTTTCAGACGTTTTAACACACCTTAATAGTATACTATTGAACTTGAATGTTTTGGATGCAGAAAAATTTAATGTAGCAGTTTTAAAAGGCCAAATACGCTCCAAATGCACTTCTACAGCGTTTACAACCTTTGCAATTAATTCTTAGCCAGTTTTTGATCACCTGTCAGTGATGGCACGTTTAGCAGGGTTACAATTATTATATTATGATCGACACTAGGTGTTGAGGTAATACAATAAAATATTCGGTAGTTAATAAATGCTGAAAAACGTGCTTTTTAGACGTTTTGACGCACCTTAATACTAAACTATTGAACTTGAATTACTTTGATGCAGAAAAATTTAATATAGCAGTTTTAAAAGGCCAAATACGCTCCAACAGCACTTCTACAGCGTTTACAACCTCTGCAATTAATTCTTAGCCAGTTATTGATCACCTGTCAGTGATGGCACGCTTAGCAGGGTTACAATTATTATATTATGATCGACAGTAAGTGTTGTGGTAGTACAATAAAATTTTCGGTAGTTAATAAATGCTGAAAAACGTGCTTTTTAGACGTTTTGACGAACTTTAATACTAAGCTATTGAAATTGAATTACTTTGATGCAGAAAAATTTAATATAGCAGTTTTATATGGCGAAATAAGCTTTAAATGCACTCCTACAGCGTTTACAACCTCTGCAATACATTCTAAGCCACTTATTTATCACCTGTTGGTGATGGCACGCTTAGCAGGGTTACAATTATTATATTATGGTCGACACTAGGTGTTATGGTAGTACAATAAAATTTTCGGTAGTTAATAAATGCTGAAAAACGTGCTTTTTAAACGTTTTGACGCACTTTAATACTAAACTATTGAACTTGAATTACTTTAATGCAGAAAAATTTAATATAGCAGTTTTATATGGCGAAATAAGCTTTAAATGCACTCCTACAGCGTTTACAACATCTGCAATACATTCTAAGCCACTTATTTATCACCTGTTGGTGATGGCACGCTTAGCAGGGTTACAATTATTATATTATGATCGACACTAGGTGTTATGGTAGTACAATAAAATTTTCGGTAGTTAATAAATGCTGAAAAACCTGCTTTTTAGACGTTTTGATGAACTTTAATACTAAGCTATTGAACTTCAATTACTTTGATGCAGAAAAATTTAATATAGCAGTTTTATATGGCGAAATAAGCTTTAAATGCACTCCTACAGCGTTTACAACCTCTGCAATACATTCTAAGCCACTTATTTATCACCTGTTGGTGATGGCACGCTTAGCAGGGTTACAATTATTATATTATGGTCGACACTAGGTGTTATGGTAGTACAATAAAATTTTCGGTAGTTAATAAATGCTGAAAAACGTGCTTTTTAAACGTTTTGACGCACTTTAATACTAAACTATTGAACTTGAATTACTTTAATGCAGAAAAATTTAATATAGCAGTTTTATATGGCGAAATAAGCTTTAAATGCACTCCTACAGCGTTTAAAACCTCTGCAATAAATTAATTCTTAGCCAGTTATTGATCACCTGTCAGTAATGGCACGCTTAGCAGGGTTACAATTATTATATTATGATCGACACTAGGTGTTGTGGTAGTACAATAAAATTTTCGGTAGTTAATAAATGCTGAAAAACGTGCTTTTTAGACGTTTTGACGCACCTTAATACTAAACTATTGAACTTGAATTACTTTAATGCAGAAAAATTTAATATAGCAGTTTTATATGGCGAAATAAGCTTTAAATGCACACCTACAGCGTTTACAACCTCTGCAATAAATTCTAAGCCACTTATTTATCACCTGTTGGTGATGGCACGCTTAGCAGGGTTACAATTATTATATTATGGTCGACACTAGGTGTTATGGTAGTACAATAAAATTTTCGGTAGTTAATAAATGCTGAAAAACGTGCTTTTTAGACGTTTTGACGCACTTTAATACTAAACTATTGAACTTGAATTACTTTGATGCAGAAAAATTTAATATTGCAGTTTTATATGGCGAAATAAGCTCTAAATGCACTCCTACAGCGTTTGAAACCTCTGCAATAAATTCTAAGCCACTTATTTATCACCTGTTGGTGATGGCACGCTTAGCAGGGTTACAATTATTATATTATGATCGACACTAGGTGTTGTGGTAGTACAATAAAATTTTCGGTAGTTAATAAATGCTGAAAAACGTGCTTTTTAGTCGTTTTGACGCACTTTAATACTAAACTATTGAACTTGAATTACTTTGATGCAGAAAAATTTAATATAGCAGTTTTATATGGCGAAATAAGCTCTAAATGCACTCCTACAGCGTTTGAAACCTCTGCAATAAATTCTAAGCCACTTATTTATCACCTGTTGGTGATGGCCCCCTTAGCAGGGTTACAATTATTATATTATGATCGACACTAGGTGTTGGGGTAGTACAATAAAATTTTCGGTAGTTAATAAATGCTGAAAAACGTGCTTTTTAGACGTTTTGACGCACTTTAATACTAAACTATTGAACTTGAATTACTTTGATGCAGAAAAATTTAATATAGCAGTTTTATATGGCGAAATAAGCTCTAAATGCACTCCTACAGCGTTTGAAACCTCTGCAATAAATTCTAAGCCACTTATTTATCACCTGTTGGTGATGGCACGCTTACCAGGGTTACAACTATTATATTATGGTCGACCCTAGGTATTATCATAGTGCAATAAAATTTTATGTAGTTAATATTTATTGAAAAACGTGATTTTCAGACGTTTTAACACACCTTAATAGTATACTATTGAACTTGAATGTTTTGGATGCAGAAAAATTTAATGTAGCAGTTTTAAAAGGCCAAATACGCTCCAAATGCACTTCTACAGCGTTTACAACCTCTGCAATTAATTCTTAGCCAGTTTTTGATCACCTGTCAGTGATGGCACGCTTACCAGGGTTACAACTATTATATTATGGTCGACCCTAGGTATTATCATAGTGCAATGAAATTTTATGTAGTTAATATTTATTGAAAAACGTGATTTTCAGACGTTTTAACACACCTTAATAGTATACTATTGAACTTGAATGTTTTGGATGCAGAAAAATTTAATGTAGCAGTTTTAAAAGGCCAAATACGCTCCAAATGCACTTCTACAGCGTTTACAACCTCTGCAATTAATTCTTAGCCAGTTTTTGATCACCTGTCAGTGATGGCACGTTTAGCAGGGTTACAATTATTATATTATGATCGACACTAGGTGTTGAGGTAGTACAATAAAATATTCGGTAGTTAATAAATGCTGAAAAACGTGCTTTTTAGACGTTTTGACGCACCTTAATACTAAACTATTGAACTTGAATTACTTTGATGCAGAAAAATTTAATATAGCAGTTTTAAAAGGCCAAATACGCTCCAAAAGCACTTCTACAGCGTTTACAACCTCTCCAATTAATTCTTAGCCAGTTATTGATCACCTGTCAGTGATGGCACGCTTAGCAGGGTTACAATTATTATATTATGATTGACACTAAGTGTTGTGGTAGTACAATAAAATTTTCGGTAGTTAATAAATGCTGAAAAACCTGCTTTTTAGACGTTTTGACGAACTTTAATACTAAGCTATTGAACTTGAATTACTTTGATGCAGAAAAATTTAATATAGCAGTTTTATATGGCGAAATAAGCTTTAAATGCACTCCTACAGCGTTTACAACCTCTGCAATACATTCTAAGCCACTTATTTATCACCTGTTGGTGATGGCACGCTTAGCAGGGTTACAATTATTATATTATGGTCGACACTAGGTGTTATGGTAGTACAATAAAATTTTCGGTAGTTAATAAATGCTGAAAAACGTGCTTTTTAGACGTTTTGACGCACTTTAATACTAAACTATTGAACTTGAATTACTTTGATGCAGAAAAATTTCATATAGCAGTTTTATATGGCGAAATAAGCTTTAAATGCACTCCTACAGCGTTTACAACATCTGCAATAAATTCTAAGCCACTTATTTATCACCTGTTGGTGATGGCACGCTTAGCAGGGTTACAATTATTATATTATGGTCGACACTAGGTGTTATGGTAGTACAATAAAATTTTCGGTAGTTAATAAATGCTGAAAAACGTGCTTTTTAAACGTTTTGACGCACTTTAATACTAAACTATTGAACTTGAATTACTTTAATGCAGAAAAATTTAATATAGCAGTTTTATATGGCGAAATAAGCTCTAAATGCACTCCTACAGCGTTTGAAACCTCTGCAATAAATTCTAAGCCACTTATTTATCACCTGTTGGTGATGGCACGCTTACCAGGGTTACAACTATTATATTATGGTCGACCCTAGGTATTATCATAGTGCAATAAAATTTTATGTGGTTAATATTTATTGAAAAACGTGATTTTCAGACGTTTTAACACACCTTAATAGTATCCTATTGAACTTGAATGTTTTGGATGCAGAAAAATTTAATGTGGCAGTTTTAAAAGGCCAAATACGCTCCAAATGCACTTCTACAGCGTTTACAACCTCTGCAATTAATTCTTAGCCAGTTTTTGATCACCTGTCAGTGATGGCACGCTTACCAGGGTTACAACTATTATATTATGGTCGACCCTAGGTATTATCATAGTGCAATGAAATTTTATGTAGTTAATATTTATTGAAAAACGTGATTTTCAGACGTTTTAACACACCTTAATAGTATACTATTGAACTTGAATGTTTTGGATGCAGAAAAATTTAATGTAGCAGTTTTAAAAGGCCAAATACGCTCCAAATGCACTTCTACAGCGTTTACAACCTCTGCAATTAATTCTTAGCCAGTTTTTGATCACCTGTCAGTGATGGCACGTTTAGCAGGGTTACAATTATTATATTATGATCGACACTAGGTGTTGAGGTAGTACAATAAAATATTCGGTAGTTAATAAATGCTGAAAAACGTGCTTTTTAGACGTTTTGACGCACCTTAATACTAAACTATTGAACTTGAATTACTTTGATGCAGAAAAATTTAATATAGCAGTTTTAAAAGGCCAAATACGCTCCAAAAGCACTTCTACAGCGTTTACAACCTCTGCAATTAATTCTTAGCCAGTTATTGATCACCTGTCAGTGATGGCACGCTTAGCAGGGTTACAATTATTATATTATGATCGACACTAAGTGTTGTGGTAGTACAATAAAATTTTCGGTAGTTAATAAATGCTGAAAAACCTGCTTTTTAGACGTTTTGACGAACTTTAATACTAAGCTATTGAACTTGAATTACTTTGATGCAGAAAAATTTAATATAGCAGTTTTATATGGCGAAATAAGCTTTAAATGCACTCCTACAGCGTTTACAACCTCTGCAATACATTCTAAGCCACTTATTTATCACCTGTTGGTGATGGCACGCTTAGCAGGGTTACAATTATTATATTATGGTCGACACTAAGTGTTATGGTAGTACAATAAAATTTTCGGTAGTTAATAAATGCTGAAAAACGTGCTTTTTAGACGTTTTGACGCACTTTAATACTAAACTATTGAACTTGAATTACTTTGATGCAGAAAAATTTCATATAGCAGTTTTATATGGCGAAATAAGCTTTAAATGCACTCCTACAGCGTTTACAACATCTGCAATAAATTCTAAGCCACTTATTTATCACCTGTTGGTGATGGCACGCTTAGCAGGGTTACAATTATTATATTATGGTCGACACTAGGTGTTATGGTAGTACAATAAAATTTTCGGTAGTTAATAAATGCTGAAAAACGTGCTTTTTAAACGTTTTGACGCACTTTAATACTAAACTATTGAACTTGAATTACTTTAATGCAGAAAAATTTAATATAGCAGTTTTATATGGCGAAATAAGCTCTAAATGCACTCCTACAGCGTTTAAAACCTCTGCAATAAATTCTAAGCCACTTATTTATCACCTGTTGGTGATGGCACGCTTACCAGGGTTACAACTGTTATATTATGGTCGACCCTAGGTATTATCATAGTGCAATAAAATTTTATGTAGTTAATATTTATTGAAAAACGTGATTTTCAGACGTTTTAACACACCTTAATAGTATACTATTGAACTTGAATGTTTTGGATGCAGAAAAATTTAATGTAGCAGTTTTAAAAGGCCAAATACGCTCCAAATGCACTTCTACAGCGTTTACAACCTCTGCAATTAATTCTTAGCCAGTTTTTGATCACCTGTCAGTGATGGCACGCTTACCAGGGTTACAACTATTATATTATGGTCGACCCTAGGTATTATCATAGTGCAATGAAATTTTATGTAGTTAATATTTATTGAAAAACGTAATTTTCAGACATTTTAACACACCTTAATAGTATACTATTGAACTTGAATGTTTTGGATGCAGAAAAATTTAATGTAGCAGTTTTAAAAGGCCAAATACGCTCCAAATGCACTTCTACAGCGTTTACAACCTCTGCAATTAATTCTTAGCCAGTTTTTGATCACCTGTCAGTGATGGCACGTTTAGCAGGGTTACAATTATTATATTATGATCGACACTAGGTGTTGAGGTAGTACAATAAAATATTCGGTAGTTAATAAATGCTGAAAAACGTGCTTTTTAGACGTTTTGACGCACTTTAATACTAAACTATTGAACTTGAATTACTTTGATGCAGAAAAATTTAATATAGCAGTTTTATATGGCGAAATAAGCTTTAAATGCACTCCTACAGCGTTTGAAACCTCTGCAATAAATTCTAAGCCACTTATTTATCACCTGTTGGTGATGGCACGCTTAGCAGGGTTACAATTATTATATTATGATCGACACTAGGTGTTGTGGTAGTACAATAAAATTTTCGGTAGTTAATAAATGCTGAAAAACGTGCTTTTTAGACGTTTTGACGCACTTTAATACTAAACTATTGAACTTGAATTACTTTGATGCAGAAAAATTTAATATAGCAGTTTTATATGGCGAAATAAGCTCTAAATGCACTCCTACAGCGTTTGAAACCTCTGCAATAAATTCTAAGCCACTTATTTATCACCTGTTGGTGATGGCACGCTTAGCAGGGTTACAATTATTATATTATGATCGACACTAGGTGTTGTGGTAGTACAATAAAATTTTCGGTAGTTAATAAATGCTGAAAAACGTGCTTTTTAGACGTTTTGACACACTTTAATACTAAACTATTGAACTTGAATTACTTTGATGCAGAAAAATTTAATATAGCAGTTTTATATGGCGAAATAAGCTCTAAATGCACTCCTACAGCGTTTGAAACCTCTGCAATAAATTCTAAGCCACTTATTTATCACCTGTTGGTGATGGCACGCTTACCAGGGTTACAACTATTATATTATGGTCGACCCTAGGTATTATCATAGTGCAATAAAATTTTATGTAGTTAATATTTATTGAAAAACGTGATTTTCAGACGTTTTAACACACCTTAATAGTATACTATTGAACTTGAATGTTTTGGATGCAGAAAAATTTAATGTAGCAGTTTTAAAAGGCCAAATACGCTCCAAATGCACTTCTACAGCGTTTACAACCTCTGCAATTAATTCTTAGCCAGTTTTTGATCACCTGTCAGTGATGGCACGTTTAGCAGGGTTACAATTATTATATTATGATCGACACTAGTTGTTGAGGTAGTACAATAAAATATTCGGTAGTTAATAAATGCTGAAAAACGTGCTTTTTAGACGTTTTGACGCACCTTAATACTAAACTATTGAACTTGAATTACTTTGATGCAGAAAAATTTAATATAGCAGTTTTAAAAGGCCAAATACGCTCCAAAAGCACTTCTACAGCGTTTACAACCTCTGCAATTAATTCTTAGCCAGTTATTGATCACCTGTCAGTGATGGCACGCTTAGCAGGGTTACATTTATTATATTATGATCGACACTAAGTGTTGTGGTAGTACAATAAAATTTTCGGTAGTTAATAAATGCTGAAAAACGTGCTTTTTAGACGTTTTGACGAACTTTAATACTAAGCTATTGAACTTGAATTACTTTGATGCAGAAA
Organism: Agriotes lineatus; assembly: GCA_940337035.1. Taxonomy (NCBI): domain Eukaryota; kingdom Metazoa; phylum Arthropoda; class Insecta; order Coleoptera; family Elateridae; genus Agriotes; species Agriotes lineatus. The sequence continues at coordinate 35,811 of CALNHX010007216.1, forward strand.
AACTTAATATAGCAGTTTTATATGGCGAAATAAGCTTTAAATGCACTCCTACAGCGTTTACAACCTCTGCAATACATTCTAAGCCACTTATTTATCACCTGTTGGTGATGGCACGCTTAGCAGGGTTACAATTATTATATTATGGTCGACACTAGGTGTTATGGTAGTACAATAAAATTTTCGGTAGTTAATAAATGCTGAAAAACGTGCTTTTTAAACGTTTTGACGCACTTTAATACTAAACTATTGAACTTGAATTACTTTAATGCAGAAAAATTTAATATAGCAGTTTTATATGGCGAAATAAGCTTTAAATGCACTCCTACAGCGTTTACAACCTCTGCAATACATTCTAAGCCACTTATTTATCACCTGTTGGTGATGGCACGCTTAGCAGGGTTACAATTATTATATTATGATCGACACTAGGTGTTATGGTAGTACAATAAAATTTTCGGTAGTTAATAAATGCTGAAAAACCTGCTTTTTAGACGTTTTGACGAACTTTAATACTAAGCTATTGAACTTCAATTACTTTGATGCAGAAAAATTTAATATAGCAGTTTTATATGGCGAAAAAAGCTTTAAATGCACTCCTACAGCGTTTACAACCTCTGCAATACATTCTAAGCCACTTATTTATCACCTGTTGGTGATGGCACGCTTAGCAGGGTTACAATTATTATATTATGGTCGACACTAGGTGTTATGGTAGTACAATAAAATTTTCGGTAGTTAATAAATGCTGAAAAACGTGCTTTTTAAACGTTTTGACGCACTTTAATACTAAACTATTGAACTTGAATTACTTTAATGCAGAAAAATTTAATATAGCAGTTTTATATGGCGAAATAAGCTTTAAATGCACTCCTACAGCGTTTAAAACCTCTGCAATAAATTAATTCTTAGCCAGTTATTGATCACCTGTCAGTAATGGCACGCTTAGCAGGGTTACAATTATTATATTATGATCGACACTAGGTGTTGTGGTAGTACAATAAAATTTTCGGTAGTTAATAAATGCTGAAAAACGTGCTTTTTAGACGTTTTGACGCACCTTAATACTAAACTATTGAACTTGAATTACTTTAATGCAGAAAAATTTAATATAGCAGTTTTATATGGCGAAATAAGCTTTAAATGCACTCCTACAGCGTTTACAACCTCTGCAATAAATTCTAAGCCACTTATTTATCACCTGTTGGTGATGGCACGCTTAGCAGGGTTACAATTATTATATTATGGTCGACACTAGGTGTTATGGTAGTACAATAAAATTTTCGGTAGTTAATAAATGCTGAAAAACGTGCTTTTTAGACGTTTTGACGCACTTTAATACTAAACTATTGAACTTGAATTACTTTGATGCAGAAAAATTTAATATAGCAGTTTTATATGGCGAAATAAGCTCTAAATGCACTCCTACAGCGTTTGAAACCTCTGCAATAAATTCTAAGCCACTTATTTATCACCTGTTGGTGATGGCACGCTTAGCAGAGTTACAATTATTATATTATGATCGACACTAGGTGTTGTGGTAGTACAATAAAATTTTCGGTAGTTAATAAATGCTGAAAAACGTGCTTTTTAGACGTTTTGACGCACTTTAATACTAAACTATTGAACTTGAATTACTTTGATGCAGAAAAATTTAATATAGCAGTTTTATATGGCGAAATAAGCTCTAAATGCACTCCTACAGCGTTTGAAACCTCTGCAATAAATTCTAAGCCACTTATTTATCACCTGTTGGTGATGGCACGCTTACCAGGGTTACAACTATTATGTTATGGTCGACCCTAGGTATTATCATAGTGCAATAAAATTTTATGTAGTTAATATTTATTGAAAAACGTGATTTTCAGACGGTTTAACACACCTTAATAGTATACTATTGAACTTGAATGTTTTGGATGCAGAAAAATTTAATGTAGCAGTTTTAAAAGGCCAAATACGCTCCAAATGCACTTCTACAGCGTTTACAACCTCTGCAATTAATTCTTAGCCAGTTTTTGATCACCTGTCAGTGATGGCACGTTTAGCAGGGTTACAATTATTATATTATGATCGACACTAGGGGTTGAGGTAGTACAATAAAATATTCGGTAGTTAATAAATGCTGAAAAACGTGCTTTTTAGACGTTTTGACGCACCTTAATACTAAACTATTGAACTTGAATTACTTTGATGCAGAAAAATTTAATATAGCAGTTTTAAAAGCCCAAATATGCTCCAAAAGCACTTCTACAGCGTTTACAACCTCTGCAATTAATTCTTAGCCAGTTATTGATCACCTGTCAGTGATGGCACGCTTAGCAGGGTTACAATTATTATATTATGATCGACACTAAGTGTTGTGGTAGTACAATAAAATTTTCGGTAGTTAATAAATGCTGAAAAACCTGCTTTTTAGACGTTTTGACGAACTTTAATACTAAGCTATTGAACTTGAATTACTTTGATGCAGAAAAATTTAATATAGCAGTTTTATATGGCGAAATAAGCTTTAAATGCACTCCTACAGCGTTTACAACCTCTGCAATACATTCTAAGCCACTTACTTATCACCTGTTGGTGATGGCACGCTTAGCAGGGTTACAATTATTATATTATGATCGACACTAGGTGTTGTGGTAGTACAATAAAATTTTCGGTAGTTAATAAATGCTGAAAAACGTGCTTTTTAGACGTGTTGACGCACCTTAATACTAAACTATTGAACTTGAATTACTTTAATGCAGAAAAATTTAATATAGCAGTTTTATATGGCGAAATAAGCTTTAAATGCACTCCTACAGCGTTTACAACCTCTGCAATAAATTCTAAGCCACTTATTTATCACCTGTTGGTGATGGCACGCTTAGCAGGGTTACAATTATTATATTATGGTCGACACTAGGTGTTATGGTAATACAATAAAATTTTCGATAGTTAATAAATGCTGAAAAACGTGCTTTTTAGACGTTTTGACGCACTTTAATACTAAACTATTGAACTCGAATTACTTTGATGCAGAAAAATTTAATATAGCAGTTTTATATGGCGAAATAAGCTTTAAATGCACTCCTACAGCGTTTGAAACCTCTGCAATAAATTCTAAGCCACTTATTTATCACCTGTTGGTGATGGCACGCTTACCAGGGTTACAATTATTATATTATGGTCGACCCTAGGTATTATCATAGTGCAATGAAATTTTATGTAGTTAATATTTATTGAAAAACGTGATTTTCAGACGTTTTAACACACCTTAATGGTATACTATTGAACTTGAATGTTTTGGATGCAGAAAAATTTAATGTAGCAGTTTTAAAAGCCCAAATACGCTCCAAATGCACTTCTACAGCGTTTACAACCTCTGCAATTAATTCTTAGCCAGTTTTTGATCACCTGTCAGTGATGGCACGTTTAGCAGGGTTACAATTATTATATTATGATCGACACTAGGTGTTGAGGTAGTACAATAAAATATTCGGTAGTTAATAAATGCTGAAAAACGTGCTTTTTAGACTTTTTGATGCACCTTAATACTAAACTATTGAACTTGAATTACTTTGATGCAGAAAAATTTAATATAGCAGTTTTATATGGCGAAATAAGCTCTAAATGCACTCCTATAGCGTTTGAAACCTCTGCAATAAATTCTAAGCCACTTATTTATCACCTGTTGGTGATGGCACGCTTACCAGGGTTACAATTATTATATTATGATCGACACTAGGTGTTGTAGTAGTACAATAAAATTTTCGGTAGTTAATAAATGCTGAAAAACGTGCTTTTTAGACGTTTTGACGCACTTTAATACTAAACTATTAAACTTGAATTACTTTGATGCAGAAAAATTTAATATAGCAGTTTTAAAAGGCCAAATACGCTCCAAATGCACTCCTACAGCGACTACAACCTCTGCAATTAATTCTTAGCCAGTTTTTGATCACCTGTCAGTGATGGCACGGTTAGCAGGGTTACAATTATTATATTATGATCGACACTAGGTGTTGTGGTAGTACAATAAAATTTTCGGTAGTTAATAAATGCTGAAAAACGTGCTTTTTAGACGTTTTGACTCACCTGAATACTAAACTATTGAACTTGAATTACTTTGATGCAGAAAAACTTAATATAGCAGTTTTATATGGCGAAATAAGCTCTAAATGCACTCCTACAGCGTTTGCAACCTTTGCAATAAATTCTAAGCCACTTATTTATCACCTGTTGTTGATGGCACGCTTACCAGGGTTACAATTATTATATTATGGTCGACCCTAGGTATTATCATAGTGCAATAAAATTTTATGTAGTTAATATTTATTGAAAAACGTGATTTTCAGACGTTTTAACGCACCTTAATAATAAACTATTGAACTTGAATGTTTTGAATGCAGAAAAATTTAATATAGCAGTTTTAAAAGGCCAACTACGCTCCAAATGCACTCCTACAGCGTTTACAACCTCGGCAATAAATTCTTAGCCAGTTATTGATCACCTGTCAGTGATGGCACGCTTAGCAGGGTTACAATTATTATATCGAGAGATCCAAAAAAAAAACTGTTTCTCAGCTGGCTGTGGAAATTCAACGTATGAATAATATGTTGGTGACACTGTACGTCAATGTCAAATTCGATGTTATCAGGTTAGGTTTTCCGTCAGTTTTGACACAAAATGACAAACATCCTAACCTGCTAACCTCGAATTTGACATTGACGTACAGTGTCGCCAACATATTATTCATACGTTGAATTTCCACAGCCCGCTGAGGAACAGTTTTTTTTGGATCTCTCGATATTATGATCGACACTAACACCCGTATTCATAGTCGTTCGCCAGCGACTCGCCGGCGAAACGCCGGAGTGTTGCCACGCCCTTTACGAGAATTAACATTGCATAGTCGTTCGCGCATGCAGCGCGTCGACAGCGCTCCGCCGAAAACCATAGTAACGCGCATCCTTGGTTTTACCGGCGAGCGACTATGCAAGGTTAATTCTCGTAAGGGGCGTGGCAAAACTCCGGCGTTTCGCCGGCGAGTCGCTGGCGAGTCGCTGGCGAACGACTATGAATACGGGTGTAAGTGTTGTGGTAGTACAATAAAATTTTCGGTAGTTAATAAATGCTGAAAAACGTGCTTTTTAGACGTTTTGACGCACCTTAATACTAAACTATTGAAGTTGAATTACTTTGATGCAGAAAAATTTAATATAGCAGTTTTATATGGCGAAATAAGCTCTAAATGCACTCCTACAGCGTTTACAACCTCTGCAATAAATTCTAAGCCACTTATTTATCACCTGTTGGTGATGGCACGCTTAGCAGGGTTACAATTATTATATTATGGTCGACCCTAGGTATTATCATAGTGCAATAAAATTTTATGTAGTTAATATTTATTGAAAAACGTGATTTTCAGACGTTTTAACGCACCTTAATAATAAACTATTAAACTTGAATGTTTTGGATGCAGAAAAATTTAATATAGCAGTTTTAAAAGGCCAAATACGCTCCAAATGCACTCCTACAGCGTCTACAACCTCTGCAAATAATTCTTAGCCAGTTTTTGATCACCTGTCAGTGATGGCACGCTTAGCATGGTTACAATTATTATATTATGATCGACACTAGGTGTTATGGAAGTACAATAAAATTTTCGGTAGTTAATAAATGCTGAAAAACGTGCTTTTTAGACGTTTTGACGCACCTTAATACTAAACTATTGAACTTGAATTACTTTGATGCAGAAAAATTTAATATAGCAGTTTTAAAAGGCCAAATACGCTCCAAATGCACTTCTACAGCGACTACAACCTCTTCAATTAATTCTTAGCCAGTTTTTGATCACCTGTCAGTGATGGAACGGTTAGCAGGGTTACAATTAATATATTATGATCGACACTAGGTGTTGTGGTAGTACAATAAAATTTTCGGTATTTAATAAATGCTGAAAAACGTGCTTCTTAGACGTTTTGACTCACCTTAATACTAAACTATTGAACTTGAATTACTTTGATACAGAAAAATTTAATATAGCAGTTTTATATGGCGAAATAAGCTTTAAATGCACTCCTACAGCGTTTGCAACCTCTGCAATAAATTCTAAGCCACTTATTTATCACCTGTTGGTGATGGCACGCTTAGCAGGGTTACAATTATTATATTATGGTCGACGCTAGCTATTATCATAGTGCAATAAAATTTTATATAATTAATATTTACTGAAAAACGTGCATTTCAGACGTTTTAACACACCTTAATAGTATACTATTGAACTTGAATGTTTTGGATGCAGAAAAATTTAATATAGCAGTTTTAAAAGGCCAAATACGCTCCAAATGCATTCCTACAGCGTCTACAACCTCTGCAATTAATTCTTAGCCACTTTTTGATCACCTGTCAGAGATGGCAAGGTTAGCAGGGTTACAATTATTATATTATGATCGACACTAGGTGTTATGGTAGTACAATAAAATTTTCGGTAGTTAATAAATGCTGAAAAACGTGCTTTTTAGACGTTTTGACGCACCTTAATACTAAACTATTGAACTTGAATTACTTTGATGCAAAAAAATTTAATATAGCAGTTTTAAAAGACCAAATACGCTCCTAATGCACTCCTACAGCGTCTACAACCGCTGCAATTAATTCTTAGCCAGTTTTTGATCACCTGTCAGTGATGGCACGCTTAGCAGGGTTACAATTATTATATTATGATCGACACTAGGTGTTGTGGTAGTACAACAAAATTTTCGGTAGTTAATAAATACTGAAAAACAAGCTTTTTAGACGTTTTGACGCACCTTAATACTAAACTATTGAACTTGAATTACTTTGATGCAGAAAAATTTAATATAGCAGTTTTATATGGCGAAATAAGCTGTAAATGCACTCCTACAGCGTTTACAACCTCTGCAATAAATTCTAAGCCACTTATTTATCACCTGTGGGTGATGGCACGCTTAGCAGGGTTACAATTATTATATTATGGTCGACACTAGGTATTATCATAGTGCAATAAAATTTTATGTAATTAATATTTACTGAAAAACGTGCATTTCAGACGTTTTAACGCACCTTAATAGTATACTATTGAACTTGAATGTTTTGGATGCAGAAAAATTTAATATAGCAGTTTTAAAAGGCCAAATACGCTCCAAATGCACTCCTACAGCGTCTACAACCTCTGCAATTAATTCTTAGCCAGTTTTTGATCACCTGTTAGTGATGGAAAGCTTAGCAGGGTTACAATTATTATGTTGTGATCGATACTAGGTATTATCGTAGTACAATAAAATTTTCTGTAGGTAATATTTACTGAAAACGTGCATTGCAGACTTTTTAACGCACCTTAATACTAAACTATTAAACTTGAATTTTTTGGATGCAGAACAATGCAATATAGTAGTTTTATATGGCTAAATACATAAGCTCCAAATGCACCCCTACAGCGCTTACAACCTGTGCAATCAATTATAATCCAGTTTTTGAGCACCTGTTGGTAATGGCACGCTTACTAGGGATAAAATTATTATATTTTAATCGACACTACGTATTATAATAGTACAATAAAATTTTCTGTAATTAATATTTACTGAAAAACATGCTTTTCAGACGTTTTAACGCCACGCTTACCAAGGATAATATTATTATATTTCGATTCACTCTAGGTATTGTATTAGTACAATAAAATTTTCTGTAATTAATATTTACTGACAAACGTGCTTTTCATACGTTTTAAAGCACCTTAATACTAAACTATTGAACTTGAATTTTTTAGATGCAGAAAAAATTAATATAACAGTTTTATATGGCTACAAAAGCTCCAAATGCACTCCTACATGGTTTACAACCTCTGAAATCCATTCTAAGCCAGTTGTTGGACAGCTGTTAGTGTTGCCACGCTTACCAAGGATAATATTATTATATTTCGATTGACACTAGGTATTATAGTAGTACAATAAAATTTTCTGTAATTAATATTCACTGAAAAACGTGTTTTGATACCAAACTATTGAACTAGATTTTTTTGGATGCTGAAAAATGTAATATAGGAGTTTTGTATTTCTACTCGTAAATAAGCTCCAAATGCACTCCTATAGCGTTCACAATCATTGCAATCAAATCTAAGCCAGTTATTGATCACCTGTTAGTGTTGCCACGCTTACCAGGGATGAAACTGTAATATTTTTATCGACACTAGGTAATCTAGTAGTACAATAAAATTTTCTGTAATTAATATTTACTAAAAAACGTTCTTTTCAGACGATTTAACGCATCTTGGTAATACACTAATCAAGTTGAATTTTTTAGATGCAGAAAAATGTTATATAGGAGTTTTGTATTTCTACTCGTAAATAAGCTCCAAATGCACTCCTACAGCGTTTACAACCACTGCAATCAATTCTAAGCCAGTTCTTGAGCACCTGTTAGTGTTGCCACGATTACCAGGGACAACATTATTATATTTTGATCGACACTACGTATTATAATAGTACAATAAAATTTTCTGTAATTAATATTTATTGAAAAACCTGCTTTTCAGAAGTTTTAACGCATCTTAATACTAAACTATTAAAGTTCAATTTTTTGGATGCAGAACAATTTAATATAGCAGTTTTATAAGGCTAAATAAGCTCCAAATGCACTCTTACAGGGTTTACAACCTCTTCAATCAATTCTAAGCCAGTTTTTGATCACCTGTTAGTGATGGAACGTTTAGCAGGGCTACAATTATTATGTTATAATCGATACTAGGTATTATCGTAGTACAATAAAATTTTCTGTAGGTAATATTTACTGAAAACCTGCATTGCAGACGTTTTAACGCACCTTAATACTATACTATTGAACTTGAATGTTTTGGATGCAGAAAAATTTAATATAGCAGTTTTAAAAGGCCAAATACGCTCCAAATGCACTCCTACAGCGTTTACAACCTCTGCAATCAATTCTAAGCCAGTCCTTGAGCACCTGTTAGTGTTGCCACGATTACCAGGGACAACATTATTATATTTTGATCGACACTACGTATTATAATAGTACAATAAAATTTTCTGTAATTAATATTTATTGAAAAACCTGCTTTTCAGACGTTTTAACGCATCTTAATACTAAACTATTAAAGTTCAATTTTTTGGATGCAGAACAATTTAATATAGCAGTTTTATAAGGTTAAATAAGCTCCAATAGCACTCTTACAGCGTTTACAACCTCTGCAATCAATTCTAAGCCAGTTGTTGAGCACCTGTTAGTGTTGCCAGGCTTATCATTGATAAAATTATTACATTTTAATCGACACTAGGTATTATAATAGTACAATAAAATTATCTGTAATTAATATTTATTGAAAAACGTGATTTTCAGACGTTTTAACGCACCTTAATAATAAACTATTAAACTTGAATTTTTTGGATTCAGAACAATTTAATATAGCAGTTTTATTGGGCTAAATACGCTCCAAATGCACTTCTACAGCGTTTACAACCTCTGCAATTAATTCTTAGCCAGTTATTGATCACCTGTCAGTGATGGCACGCTTAGCAGGGTTACAATTATTATATTATGATCGACACTAGGTGTTGTGGTAGTACAATAAAATTTTCGGTAGTTAATAAATGCTGAAAAACGTGCTTTTTAGACGTTTTGACGCACCATAATACTAAACTATTGTACTTGAATTACTTTGATGCAGAAAAATTTAATATAGCAGTTTTATATGGCGAAATAAGCTCTAAATGCACTCCTACTGCGTTTACAACCTCTGCAATAAATTCTAAGCCACTTATTTATCACCTGTTGGTGATGGCACGCTTAGCAGGGTTACAATTATTATATTATGGTCGACACTAGGTATTATAATAGTACAATAAAATTTTATGTAATTAATATTTACTGAAAAACGTGCATTTCAGACGTTTTAACGCACCTTAATAGTATACTATTGAACTTGAATGTTTTGGATGCAGAAAAATTTAATATAGTAGTTTTAAAAGGCCAAATGAGCTCCAAATGCACTTCTACAGCGTTTATAACCTCTGCAATTAATTCTTAGCCAGTTATTGATCTCCTGTCAGTGATGGCACGCTTAGCAGGGTTACAATTATTATATTATGATCGACACTAGGTGTTGTGGTAGTACAATAAAATTTTCGGTAGTTAATAAATGCTGAAAAACGTGCTTTTTAGACGTTTTGACGCACCTTAATACTAAACTATTGAACTTGAATTACTTTGATGCAGAAAAATTTAATATAGCAGTTTTATATGGCTACAAAAGCTCCAAATGCACTCCTACATGGTTTACAACCTCTGAAATCCATTCTAAGCCAGTTGTTGGGCAGCTGTTAGTGTTGCCACGCTTACCAAGGATAATATTATTATATTTCGATTGACACTAGGTATTATAGTAGTACAATAAAATTTTCTGTAATTAATATTTACTGAAAAACGTGTTTTTCGGACGATTTAACGCATTTTGATACTAAACTATTGAACTAGATTTTTTTGGATGCAGAAAAATGTAATAGGGCAGATTTGTATTTCTACTCGTAAATAAGCTCCAAATGCACTCATACAGCGTTCACAATCACTGCAATCAAATCTAAGCCAGTTATTGATCACCTGTTAGTGTTGCCACGCTTACCAGGGATGAAACTGTTATATTTTCATCCACACTAGGTAATCTAGTAGTACAATAAAGTTTTCTGTAATTAATATTTACTGAAAAACGTTCTTTTCAGACGATTTAACGCATCTTGGTAATACACTATTTAAGTTGAATTTTTTGGATGCAGAAGAATTTAATATAGCAGTTTTATATGGCTAAATAAGCTCCAAATGCACTCCTACATGGTTTACAACCTCTGCAATCCATTCTAAGCCAGTTGTTGGGCACCTGTTAGTGTTGCCACGCTTACCAAGGATAATATTATTATATTTCGATTGACACTACGTATTATAGTAGTACAATAAAATTTTCTGTAATTAATATTTACTGAAAATGTGGTTTTCAGACGTTTTCACGCACCTTAATAATAAACTATTAAACTTGAATTTTTTGGATGCAGAAAAATTTAATTTAGCAGTTTTATATGGTTAAATTGGCTCCAAATGCACTCCTATAACGTTTACAATCTCTGCAATCAATTTTAAGCTAGTTGTTGAGCACCTGTTAGTGATGGTACGCTTACCAGGAATAAAATTATTATATTTTAATCGACACTAGGTATTATAGTAGTACAATAACATTTTCTGTAGTTAATATTTACTATAAAACGTGCTTTTCAGGCATTTTAACGCACCTTAATACTAAACTATGGAACTTGAACTTTTTGGATGCAGAAAAATTTAATATAGCAGTTTTATATGGCCAAATAAGCTCCAAATGCACTCCTACAGCGATTAAGACCTCTGCAATCAATTCTAAGCCAGTTGTTGAGCACCTGTTAGTGTGGGTATGCTTACCAGGGGTAAAATTATTATATTTTGATTGACATTGTGCACTCCCTAGTTGTATAACTTGCGCAAACGTAATGACGAACTTTTAGACTACACAACAAATACAATTTTCGTTCTGTTTGTTCCATATTCAAAGCAATTCAAACATGTTAAAAAGCGTTTCCAGGTGTTATTAATACGTTTATATATAGTTTGCAAGCTCTAGGTGACACTGCGAGACTCCTTCGAATTATTTTGTGCATTCTTATAAGCTCTCTTCCTGTCGGGGACCAACAGCTAATCAATCATTGACCGCTGACTATAATTATACGCATTGTGCACTCTGAAGTTGCATATCTTGCGCAAACGTAATAACGAACTTTTAAACTACACAATAAATTCAATTTTCGTTTTATTTGTTTCATATTCAAAGCAATTCAAACTTGTCAAAAAGCGTTTTCAGGTGTTATTAATGCGTTTATATATAGTTTGAAAGCTCTAGGTGACACTGCAAGACCCCTTCGAATTATTTTGTGCATTCTTATAAGCATTTTTTCTGTCGGGAAACAAGAGCTAATCAATTATAAACCGCTGACTGTATTTATAGGCATTGTGCATTCTCCAGTTGCATATCTTATGCAAACGTAATAACGAAATTTTAGACTACACAACATATACAATTTTCGTGCTATTTCTTTCATATTCAAAGCAATTCAACGTGTCAAAAAGCGTTTTCAGGTGTTATTAATGCGTTTATATATAAATGGCAAACTCTAGGTGACACTGCGAAACTCCTTCGAATTATTTTGTGCATTCTTATAAGCACTCTTTCTGTCGGGGAACAACAGCTAATCAATTATAAACCACTGACTATATTTATGGGCATTGTGCACTCTCCAGTTGCATAACTTGCGCAAACGTAATAACGAACCTTTAGACTTAACAACAAATGCAATTTTCGTTTTATTTGTTCCATATTCAAAGCAATTCAAACGTGTCCAAAAACGTTTTCAAGTGTTATTAATGCGTTTATATATAGTTTGCAAGATGTAGGTTACACTGCGAAACACTTTCGAATTATTTTGTGCGTTTTTAGAAGCACTCTTCCTGTCGTGGAACAACAGTTAATTAAATATAGACGGCTGACTATATTTACTGTGCACTCTCCAGTTGCATATCTTGCACAAACGTAATAATGAACTATTAGACTGCACAACAAATACAATTTTCGTTCTATTTGTTTCATATTTAAAGCAATCAAAACGTGTCAAAGAACGTTTGCAGGTGTTGTAATGCGTTTATATATAATTTGCAAGCTGTAGGTGACACTGTGAGACACCTTCGAATTATTTTGTGCATTTTTAGAAGCACTCTTCCTGTCGAGGAACAACACTTAATCAATTATAGACCGCTGACTATATTTATAGGCATTGTGCACTCTCCAGTTGTATATCTTTCGCAAACGTAATGATGAATTTTTAGACTACACAACAAATACAATTTTCGTTTTATTTGTTTCATATTTAAAGCAATCAAAACGTGACAAAGAGCGTTTGCAGGTGTTGCAATGCGTTTATATATAATTTGCAAGCTGAAGGTGACACTGCGAGACACCTTCGAATTATTTTGTGCATTTTTAGAAGCACTCTTCCTGTCGAGGAACAACACTTAATCAATTATAGACCGCTGACTATATTTATAGGCATTGTGCACTCTCAGTTTTATATCTTGCGCAAACCTAATAACGAGTTTTTAGACTACACAATAAATACAATTTTCGTTCCTTTGGTTTCATTGTGAAACCAATTCAAAAGTCTCAAATAGGTTTTGCAAGTGCTAATCAAGTGCTATCAGTGTCCGTTCTAGTACATTTAAGCTACACTACGCCGTCAACAATTACCACTGCTGCTTTATCCAGCACACTCATATTCTCATAGACCTAGTTGTCAGACCCCCAACTTAGAGCATACAGAAACGCGTCTATAAGGCACTAAACATACATTATATAATTTAGCTTATGTTATTTGCTGCCGGACTCCATAGCTGAGTGGTAAGCATTCTGGCTACTGATTTAAGGGTCGAAAGTTCGATCCCCGATCCCGGTGGAGTTTTTAAAAAATTTAAAAATGCAGATGAAAACCGCTACAGAATGCCATCATTCGGAAGTGATGTAAAGCCATGGGTCCCATGTTACTACGATGAGTGTAGCATGTAAAAGATCTCTTGCTAGGATTGGAACTCCTTAGTCTCGACAAAATTTGAAGTAGGGCTAAGGTACTTGGTACTCTGCTTGCCTAGACCTTGTCCACGGGATTGGCAAAAAGGGCCTATGAAGGTCTACTTACTTAAGAATACTTAAGAATATGGGAACCTATCTCGCATACAAGCTGGCAATGTGGAATGAAAATATTTATGTTGAATGTACGAAATTCAGGACTATTTTGTCGAGCCGCAGTATGCCAAGCAACCGAGACACATAAATAAGGAGAGTCTATAACAGTCAGCTTTCGTGCTAGTTATATAAGTACATAATATTTTGATTTACTGCTTCGGAAGCGTTTTTTCTTATTCTTGTTCTTAATTGAGGAGGTCGGGAAAAATCGAGGAGGGCATGCTGATATTACAAAATTGGCAAGGTGTATTTTAATTTCGACAAATGGAAACGCGATTCGGCGTTAGCTTTTGTTGCTGTTTATTACTGCCGAAAAGTAAAAGTTACTAGCACAAAAAGTGGGCCCCCTAAGCATTGCCGAAATGAATAGCTTATCGATGCAGTAGAACAAAAAATATTTTTTCTCCAACCACACGAACAAGACGCCATATTGTCGAATAATTTTGTATAAAAAGTAAGTCATTCGGGATGTTCACCAATTACCTTGGCAACTGTACACTTTTCGATTCATATTTGCACTAGTACAAAAAATGGTCGCAAGATAGGGTTTTACATGGTAAATTTTAAATAAAAAACAAACGCTTCGGCAATATTCGGCAATCGCCGTCGTTATTGTTTAATTTTCCCGTATAGTTTTTGTTTATTTGCGCCATGACAGTTCTATAATATAACCTACAATGTTTGATTCTAAATAATAAGTCATATTACCGAATTTATGAGTAGTTGGAGAAAAAATAGTATGTTTCATTCGTGCAAAAAATGCGTTTTCGGGACGCGTAAGACTCGCCGGACTCCGCTGCGCGTCGTCCGGCGATCTGTCTTACTTGTCCCGAAATCATGCATTTTTTGTACTAATGAAACAAATAACTATTATCTACTAGCAACATGATATTGTACATTTTCGTCATAGAAACAAAATATGGAAAGCTATTCATAACTCCCAAGGAACTTGTCAAATTATTTCTCCCTCAAATTCATGGTAACAATGCAACTACAATTAACGTCTTAGCAACCATATTCTAATTTTAAATGTCATTATGACATTTTGAAATTTCATACTATTTTTACGAATATGCTAGTAGATAAAATATTGTATGCACCACAGGAAATGTTCATGTTCTTCACCTTCGGTTGACTTACAGACCTCGGGCCAGAGGCCTCGGTCTATAACACATGTCAACCTCAGGGAAAAAACATAGTCATATCTCCCTTAATGCATAAATATCTATTTCTTACCTTGGTGCAGAAAGTACTCACTGTCCGCACGCATTTGCTTGGCCATTTTCTCTACTCATATGTTAACACTTTCTACACTCTACTGTCAAGTGGTAATCATCTGAATCGCTAAAACTAACAAAAACTGTCATTTTTAAAACAAATATCAAATTGAAAAATTAAATTTCTTGTAGAATGCGAAGCTGTCGTAGAAAGATAGCATATAACCAAAGAATATCTATATTCTTTGATATAACATAAGTGTGGAAATGCCATTTAAAACATATGTTATCTTTTACATGCGTCTGCTACAATCGTATTACAGTACGCTATTCTGTAAAACCTATTTTACGGTGAGGATGTCCTGGAACCTGCTCTGCCACTTCAGCAAAAATTATTAAACATTATGATTGCACTGTAAAAGTTTCGGATGTTTCTGAAGTTAATAATTCCGTAAATTCTAGTTGTCGGTGTGCACCTTAAATTATAGTATAAATCTTAGTCGAATTGCAAAAGCAGAATAAACGCCCTGCCATATTACTGCATCTATATGTAATTCTATAATTATTGGCAACAAGCAGTAAGTATATTGATCCGATGTGGCCTAATAAATTTTAAAACCCATGTTCGAAAGAATATTTACATTATGTAACCTAATGGCCTAGAATAAGAATAAAACCTCAGTAATAAAAACTAAAACAGAGCCAATAACGTCAGCGGTTGAAGGCACTAATTGGAAGGCGCATATTAAGTAATTGAAATACAAATACAATTACTATTACTAAGCTAATATTTGTGTTTTAACCGGCCAAAAACAAGTACACGGCGTGGTGGATTTCAAAAAATTAGCACTGTTCCCGTAATGTTAGCAATAGGAAAATGAGGCATGAAAATTAATTGCCAACAATAGGTAAGATCAATGTGCCAGACGAAAACCAATACCGAGGCCTGATTGCTACCTTAAGGGAACATAGTATTGAATATTATACTTATGAAGATAAACAAAACCGACCCATAAAAGTAATGGTCAGGGGAATACACCCAACGTGTTCAATAAACTTGATCACAGAAGACCTAAAAAAAGGATTTAAAATTGGTAGTGTTAGTAACATAATTAAAAAAGAGAAAAAAGACAACAAAATTATCACAAAGCCACTGCCGCTACATATGTTAGCTTTTGAAAAATCTGAAGATATCAAAGAGATTCACAAAATTAGTATGATTGCAGGATTGAGGGTAAAAATTGAACCTCTACGTAAGAAAACAACCCTTATTCCGCAATGTAAAAAATGTCAAGAGTACGGACACACTCAATCCTTCTGCCACAAAGAAGCGAGA
The DNA here is from genome assembly GCA_940337035.1 of Agriotes lineatus. Lineage (NCBI taxonomy): Eukaryota > Metazoa > Arthropoda > Insecta > Coleoptera > Elateridae > Agriotes > Agriotes lineatus. Next base: position 52,180 of record CALNHX010007216.1, read on the forward strand.
TGTGTCAAGTGTGCAGGACGGCACCACACTAAAGAGTGCAAGCCAGCCAGACTTGACAAAGCCAAGTGCGCAAACTGTGGTGAAGCTCACCCGGCAAACTATCGCGGGTGTGTGGTCGCTAAGGAACTCCAAAAGCGTAGGGAAAAAACCCTACAAGAAAACAAACGAAACAACCTAAGAACAACTAATGCCCAAGAAACGGCATCTACAAAAAAAACACAGCAGAATTTTCCAACCTTATCTAAGGCTAGTTCGGCTGTGCAAAATAGCGTAGCAAGTGCCAGCTATGCACAAATGGCAAAAGGTAAAATTCAACAAGGCAAGAAGGAAGAAGTCAACCTGGATGCAATTAATAAAACATTGCAAGCAATTCTAGGTCAACTCGAAAAACAAGAAGATTCCATAAAATCGATCTTAACTAGAGTGACAAAACTTGAAAATAGCAACAGGGCCGCGCCCACAACTAGGAAATAAAAATGGCTACGCCAATTAGAATAGCAGCCTGGAATACAAATGGGCTCCTCCAGCACGCCCATGAATTAGAACTATTCCTCTGGGATCAAACAATAGACATCTATCTAATTTCTGAAACCCATTTAACTAAGGAAAGCTTCCTAAATATAAAAGGGTATAAACTATACCACACCCCCCATCCAGATAATACAGCAAGGGGAGGATCGGCGGTATTAATAAAAGATAATGTCAAACACTATGAAGAAGTGAACTACAACACTCGCGAAATACAAGCAACAGCTGTCAAAATCCTCACAAAGTCCAAGTATTATACAGTTGCTGCAATATACTGCCCACCAAGGTACACACTAGGAAAATATGACTACATAAGGCTTTTCCAAGTGCTAGGAGATCACTTCCTATCAGGAGGAGACTTTAATGCCAAACATACTCACTGGGGATCTAGACTTGTCACTACTAAAGGAAAACAGCTATATGAAGCGATCAAGCAAGCTAAATGCGTATGTCATTCTACTGGAAAACCAACCTACTGGCCGTCAGATAGCAACAAATTACCAGATCTGATCGACTTCTTTATACTGAAAAGCGTATCTTCCAACTACATTGGTATTGAAGATAACTATGACCTGTCATCAGACCATTCCCCCATTATCCTGACGCTAAGCGAAACAATCATCAATAAATCATCTTCACCATCACTAACAAACAAGTGGACTGACTGGGATGGATTTAGAGCAGAATCAGAAGAGCGTATTAAACTAAACGTTCCACTAAGAACAATTGAGCAGCTAGACGAAGAAGCAGAGCGATTTGTAATCGACCTGCAGCAATCCGCATGGAGCAATACCCCTGATCCAAAAAGAAAAACAATTGGCTTGAACTACCCTCGAGAGATCAGAGAGCTTGCCTCAGTGAAACGAAAAGCACGGAAGAAATGGCAACAAACCAGGGCACTGGCAGACAAACAACTGCTAAACCGGTTAAGCCAACAACTCAAAGAAGAGATCCGGTCTGTTAAAAACGAAACGTTCACTGAATTCCTAAAGGGACTAACAGACGATAAAGATACCGAATACTCTCTCTGGAAAGCCACAAGGAAATTAAAACGACCTTATAATCATAATCCACCCATTCGTAAAAATGATGGCGGGTGGGCAAGAAAAGACGAAGAAAAAGCAGAAATATTTGCTGAACACCTAGCGAATACTTTCCAACCACATCCAGCTGACGACAATGAAAACCTACCAGAGATAAACAACAGGGAGGACAGGGACATACTGTCAGTAACTCCAAAAGAAATTTACAATGAGATACAAAAGAATCTCAGTGCCAAAAAAGCCCCCGGCTATGATTTAATAAGTGGACAACTGCTCAAGGAACTACCAAAAAAGGGCATAATGAAGCTTGCGCATCTGTTTAATGCAGCGTTACGACTACAATACGTATCTATGCAGTGGAAAGTTGCGGAAGTTATTATGACCCCCAAACCAGAGAAGCCACCCAATAAGAAAGCATCCTACCGCCCGATTTCACTACTACCAACCATATCCAAACTGTTCGAAAAACTGCTCCTGAAACGCCTCAAGCCAATTATTGAGGAAAAGCAGTTCATTCCAACTCACCAGTTTGGCTTTCGGAACCAACATTCGACCATTAACCAAGTGCATCGAATCACCGATGTAATTGAAAGAACTCTAGAAGAAAAAGAAATATGCGCAGCAATATTTCTAGACGTGGCCCAAGCTTTTGATAAAGTATGGCACGAGGGCCTCGAATACATAATAACTAAAAGCCTGCCTAGGCAGATGAGCCACATTCTGAAATCATACATCTCTGACCGCCAGTTCAGGGTGAGATATGGCGAAGAATACTCCGAACTAAAATCTATAGCCGCAGGTGTACCGCAAGGAAGCGTCCTTGGGCCAGTTTTATACTTGCTTTACACTAGTGACATTCCCATGAGCGATGGAGTGATGACAGCCACATTTGCTGACGACACTGCATTACTAGCCACAAGCAGCGAAATAGAAGTAGCTACTAATAAACTACAAACAGCCGTCAACGTCACCAGGTGGACCAAGAAGTGGCGAATTAAATTAAATGAGGCGAAGTCTACCCATATAAACTTCACCAATAAAAGAATTGATTACTTGCCTGTAGTGATCAATCAGCAAATAATTCCTCACGCTAACACAGCTAAATACCTGGGCATGACACTAGATGCCAAGCTCAGGTGGAAAGAACATATAAAGAAAAAACGCGAAGAACTTTACATTAGATTCAGAAAAATGTGGTGGCTAATCGGAAGACATTCTGAGCTGTCACTACATAATAAGTTATTGTTGTACAAACAAATACTAAAACCAGTCTGGACTTACGGTGTGCAGCTGTGGGGATGCACAAAGAAATCTAATGTAAAAATTGTTCAAACTTTTCAAAACAAAGTACTGCGCAGCATTGTCAACGCTCCATGGTACATCAGAAATGAAGACATCCACAAGGATCTAAAAGTGCCTATGGTCAGTGAGGAGATTAAACGGTTTGCGAAAAAACATGAATCAAGATTACATGAACACGTAAATATCGAAGTGCTACAATTACTCGACAACAGTGGACTTACCCGTGGATTGAAAAGGCAAAAACCTTTCGAACTAGTGTAAGTTAAGTTAAGTGAATCAAGGGCAATTAAAACATGTGAAAGAAGTGTTTTAAAACATATGTAGAGTGCCAATGGGAGTACATCCATCAACCGCTCAGACTTACCTAGATTTAAGATCTAAGACTTTAGATTTAAGTAAGAAATTATTGAAATTAAATTGCTAGATAGTATTTACTAGTTGCAATGTATACGCCAAGTGCGTGTTAATAATAAAAAAACAATAGGTAACTTACCTGCATATTATTAACTCTCAGAATTAAAAAGCTGTTGTTACAGGTAACGTGAAAGTTAATGCAAATGGCACGGGTTTCGTATCAGGACAGAGCCGTGCACTATCTGGAATTTTTGTTGAATATATTCTTAAGTACCTATACAAAATAAAAATGCTGATTTCCGATCGGATTTTCAATAACAGCGTTAAAAATTTCAAAATTATAAACATAAAGGGATATATATTTGACAATTACATTAAGTTATTCTACTTGTAAAAAATATTGAAAGGGATTTACAAGGAACTTCCCTCGCAAGTGCGTCCGCAGCGATCGCTGTGACAATGTTTTTGATTTTAAATAAAAAATAAATATTGAAAAAATGCTTTATTTCATTCCGTAAGAGTCGTCAAATATGTGCAAAAAGTTATCTCGCATCTAGCGGCAGCTTCCCTTAATCCGTTGCTGATAATGAGCCTGTTATTGTGTTGTAATATCAACCAACAAGGATACGCTAGTAGAGTACCTAGAGGCGTTCTGGGACACTTCCGGTGGTTTGAAACTTGGCTAAGTGTCACGTGGCGGCCTCTGGTTTGAAACTTGGCTAAGTCTAGTCGAAGGTCACGGGCCTAGCCTAGGTCAAGGTCACAGGCCTAGCCGGTGGGCGTGGCCTAGTCGGGGTCATTGACCTCGATCACTTCCGGGAATTTTTTGGGTTAAAAGTGTAGTTTTTGAAATTTTCCCACGCTCGAGCGTCTGGGATGCAGACATGTCTATTCATGCAGGATGTTATCAGTAAATAGAACAATGAAAAATTTTCTCAGGCTCGACCGGATGTGAGTCATCGTCTGACAGACATGCCTATTCTTGCAGGATGTTGTTGAACAATGGCATCCATTGTTTTAAAGTCGACACGAAATTCGAGAACAATGAAGCTATTGTTGTCTGGAGATTAAAATGTGCAAAGCTGGTAAATAGAACAATGACATCCATTGTTTTAAAATCAGCACAGGTGGAAGTTTTTGCTAATACAGCTGATGAGTCTAGAGATTAAAATGTGCTGATCTGCAAAAATGATCTTGAAATAAATTTGTCAAGTACTGATGTCTGTTAGACAAACAAAAAAGAATTACCAGGTGTGGGGTTCGAACCCACGCTTCCCTTAGGGAACCAGAGCTTAAATCTGGCGCTTTAGACCACTCGCCCAACCTGGCATGTTCCTGTAATCGGGCACAATGGTGTAATAAAACAACAATGTAAATATATTTGTATTTATTTACCTAAAACATACATGTATAAAAATTATTATAAATACATATCAGCTAATTATTGTGCTACGGATGTCATCTCTGTCTGAACGATTTCCTCGAAGACAAGTTTCGTGCTGCTCCCACACTTGCCACCCGAGATGATATTGTAGCGACGTTTTCCTAATTGTTGCAAGTCAGCATCTGTTAGGCAATCGTAGCGTGCTGGTAGAATGAATCTGAAGTTGTCCAATTCCACCGCCACTTTATTGCCGTATTTAGTCGGACATCGATACACATTTATTATTAGATATTTTTCGTCAATCTTCAAATCTCGTACATTTCTCCACTCTTTAACCTCATTTAAGTTGCAAAGTTTCTGGTTGAAATCTGCCATGTTTTTTGGAAAGAGCGCGTACAGGAGAATGCTAGAAATGCTGCAACACACCAGGTTTATATAGCACCAGTCAGAATGCTAACGTGCTGAGTGTTTGAGAATTTTTTGCACCGGATGTGAGTCATTGTCTCAGAATGCGCGCGGTTGCTAAAATAAATGTATGGTGTCTTTGTTTGAAAAATGCACACCGGATGCTGTTCAGACTTGTTTAAACTGATGTTGGCGTCAGGCGGATGTTATTGTCTAAGAATTTTGCCGAATGCTGCAAAAATAAATGTATACAGTTGTTGTTTGAGAAATCTGCACGATTGCAAAAAAATAACTGAACAATGAAGCCATTGTTGTCTAATAGTATATATCGAATTATTTCCAGCTAAAAAGATGCAATATAAAAATCCAAACCATTTTAAATACCTTGTTAGGTTTTTGTTTTATTACGCGTTCAACGAGATGTATGTCTGGATATTTAACTCGAATAGGCCGATTGGAAGCATCTTTTAGTAGATAGGTAATGTGTTCGATCCCACTGAAGGACTGTTTAAGCGGTGGACAGTATATAACATAATACAAAAGTGTTGCGGTCTTAGAGACATTGTTTTTGTAAGCAAAGTAAATATTACGTGTTTTTTCCAGTACTTTATTAAATACACAGTCTCGAAAATTGAGCCGATAGTTATATATTTTACTTTTGCTGTTGGATTTATGTACAGCACCCCCTCGCTTTAGAAATAAGCAAGTTCCTAAAGAAATATTATGATGCTGTAGAGATTTACACGTTACAGGTGTGTATAAAAATTACGTATTTATTAAATATTACTGTTAACAAAGCTGTTAAACGTATGATACAGGCAGTTATTAATTAGAGTGGTGGTTTAATTTTATCATTGGAATTTCGGTTTCTTACAACGGTATTTGTAAATCATTCGTAAGTAGTCCACCGATACACATTTATTTACGTTATGCATGTGCAGACTTGCTTGTTATGCAAGGTCGTTGACTTATCGTATGCAGTGTAGGAAATGTTATCATATGACTTTGTCAGCACGCCATAAAAGTTGGTTTTTGTAGTATAAGACATCCGCAAGCTAATTCGGTAAAGAGGTGGAAAAATACTTAAAGAAAATATTAGCAGATAATACATTTGAAAAATCTGCACGACTAATACTCAACATTATTACAATTACATGCTAAAGACTGCAGACAAAAAGTAAGATATCAAAATTTTAAAATAAAACCCAGAGAATAAGAATTAAATAAAGCCAAGTCAAAGCTATTAGATCACGACAATATATTAGTAAAAAACCAAGTTCCTAAAGAAATATTATTATGGTGTAGATATTTACAGGTTACAGTTCGGTGTGTATAAAAATTACGTATTTATTAAATATTACTGTTAACAAAGCTGTTAAACGTATGATACAGGCAGTTATTAATTACTTAATAAAACAATTGTCCTATATCCGGTATTCATGGTTTATGTCTTAATCTGATTTTAATAGTCGATTAGAGTTGAATAACTAAGGTTATTACAATGCTAAAGACTGTGCGCAAAATGTAAGATATCAAAATTTAAAATAAAACCCAGAGAATAAGAATTAAATAAAATAAAGCCATTAGATCACTGCAATCACTACAATAATAAGGATGCTATACTCAATGGTGAGGGGCAGTTTCATTTTTGCTGGAGAAAAACATCTAGATTGGTTAAAAATCAGATGTATAAGAGAAAATCTCAAACTTGTTTTAAAACATTTTGTAACTAAACAATCACATTTAAAATTGTGTAAATAAAGCTAAAATTAGAAGGAGGCGCAGACTATAGAAAATACGTGTCAATACTTGTGGATGTGAGCGTCTAGGGAATGTGCAAGGTTGCTAAAAATAAACCGGATGTGAGTCATTGTCTGTAAATGCCAAACTTGTCAGAACCTGCCTGCCTGTCTGCTGCCCAATTAAACAACGAAGCCATTGTTTGAGAAATGTGCAAGGTTGCAAAAATAAACCGGTTGTCTGGAGTTTCTGCACAGGTCAGCGCGGGAGTCTGCGCGATGGTTTGGCGGGAAATTCAAAATTCTGCGTAGGTTTTGGCGGTAAATTTAAATTACACTCAGGTTTTGACGGTAAATTTAAATTATGATCAGGGTTTTGGCGGGAAATTTAAATTCTGCCTGTTGTCTGGGGTTTCTGCACAGGTCAGCGTGAGCGTCTGCGCGAGGGTTTTTATGCGCAGGTCTGCGCGAGGGTTTGGCGGTAAAATCAAATTCTGTGCAGGTTTGGCGGGAAATTCAAATTCTGCGTAGGTTTTGACGGGAAATCTGGGAGTGTACAAGGTTGCTAAAATGTATGGGGTCTTTACACCAGATGTAGTTAATGACCTCCATTATCAGTGTCTATAAATTTGGTAGACAGACAGACAGACAGACAGACAGACAGGCAGACAGACAGACAGACAGACAGACAGACAGACAAACAGACAGACAGACAGACAGACAGACAGGTAGGCAGACAGACAGACATACAGACAGACAGACAGACAGACAGACAGACAGACAGACAGACAGACAGACAGACAGACAGACAGACAGACAGGCAGACCGACAGGCAGACAGACAGACAGACAGACAGACAGACAGACAGACAGACAGACAGACAGACAGATAGGCAGACAGACAGACAGACAGACAGACAGGCAGACAGACAGACAGATAGACAGACAGGCAGTCAGGCAGGCAGGCAGGCAGGCAGGCAGGCAGGCAGGCAGGCAGGCAGGCAGGCAGGCAGGCAGGCAGGCAGGCAGGCAGGTAGGCAGGCAGGCAGACAGACAGGCAGACAGACAGACAGACAGACAGACGGACAGGCAGGCATTCTTAACACCATTTATTGTACAGATTGGGAGCAGTAATAGAAATAGGTGTGAGAGAGATGCCTGTACCAGTTAAGTATAAGTGTTTAAAATGTAAAGGGGAAACCGATCAAGAAGGATGAAAATGTATTGCTTGCACATTGCACGAACATATGAAAGAAAACAGTGGTGGTAAACATTATCCTCAATCATATTTCAGACAATTCTAGCGAATAACTGAACTCAGCTTGGTGGACGCTATCGCCATGAATTTGATTCTTATATATACATCTAACAATTCTGATATCTATCATTTGATAAGAAACTGTTGACGTGTGGTAGTTAATGACCTCCATTATCAGTCTCTATAAATTTGGTAGACAGACAGGTAGGCAGACTGACAGGCGGGCAGACAGACAGACAGACAAGCAAACATTCTTAACACCATTTATTGTACAGATTGTGAGCAGTAATAGAAATAGGTGTGAGAGAGATGCCTGTACCAGTTAAGTATAAGTGTCCAAAATGTAAAGGGGAAACCGATCAAGAAGGACGAAAATGTATTGCTTGCACATTGCACGAACATATGAAAGAAAACAGTGGTGGTAAACATTATCCTCAATCATATTTCAGACAATTCTAGCGAATAACTGAACTCAGATTGGTGGACGCTATCGTCATGAATTTGATTCTTATATATACATCTAACAGTTCTGATATCTATCATTTGATAAGAAACTGTTGACGTGTGAACTAGTTTGAATCTGTCAGTCTCTCTAACTGGCTGTTTACCTGTCTACCTGTCTAGCTGTCTACCTGTCTAGCTGTCTACCTGTCTACCAGTCTACCAGTCTACCTGTCTGGCTGTCCACCGCTTACATACTTGTGACAATAATGAAAACGAATGTAGCGACAGAACTTATTAAAACTAAAAATATTATAAGACAGAAAGTTCGAGCTCTTAAGGAGGGTAAGTTGGCGCAACAACAGCTCCTTGGTAAATTTTTTAAACCTGTTACCGAACAAATACAAAGTGTTGCAAAAGAAATCAATACAAAAGAGAATCCTCCATCACAATTTAAGCCTTTCAAATTGAAAAAGAAAGAGAAAGTTAAATACAATTATGATGATAATAAATATAATCTTAAAAGAAAAACTAAATACGATTATGACGCGGATGATGACGATGATGAATATATCAATATATCAAATCCTCCAAAACTAGAATTATTTACACCAAAACCGGCTGATGAAGTAGAGAAAGTTAAATACAATTATGATGATGATAAATATAATCTTAAAAGAAAAACTAAATACGATTATGACGCGGATGATGACGATGATGAATATATCAATATATCAAATCCTCCAAAACTAGAATTATTTACACCAATACCGGCTGATGAAGTATTGTGTGAATCCACCGAAGATGAACCTAATACAACTATAACAAACAAATTTCAACCGCAAGCTATAAGTTCTTTCTTAGAACAGTATGACGAACTTCCTAGGAAATATGTAAGCAATTATCTTATAGAAAGATCAAATCTAGGGAGGTATGGAATTAGATATGATTTTGATAAAAACCAATTTTATTTTGGTGGAGATGAGCTAGATATAAAGGGATCTGATATAATTGTAAAAAATGTTCGCTATGAAGGTACGCCTGGTTTGTACGAATTACTATTTAAAAACGATCCTCAAATAACTCCAACGTCGACAGATAGTGCAAAATTATAATGATATCATAAACAGAACCAATGCAGCGCATAGAAATTTTGATCAAAATGATCAGAAGGTAGGTTTCAACCAAGCGCAATACAAGAAATTTATAAAATCTAACCTGTTATCATCACCCTCGCCATCATCGATATCGTTAAGGACTACAAAGCTTACTGGTAAAGGTATGCAGCAAGTTAGCAATAAACCGTTGGATTATGTTTACTGGGATGATCCGAACGAATTAGTTGATCGATTAAAGTTACTGTATGCCTCTCAAGCATCTGACCATACAAATCATAGAAATGAAATTGTTAGTATAATAGAAGAGTTAAAAGAGGCAGGAATAATTGAATAAATCCAGTTCGGAAACAGCACGAGGAGATCCTCCAGACAGAGATGACAACAACACCTCTACCACAATAATTGACTAGTGTATAATATATTTGTAATAATTTTATACATGTACATTTGACAAATAAAATACAATTATATTTACAATTGTCGTTTTATTACACCATCGTGCCCATAAAACCGTTACAGAAACAGCTGTTTACCTGTCTAGCTGTCTGTCTGTCTATTTGTCTGTCTGTCTGTCTGTCTGTCTGCCTATCTGTCTGTCTGTCTGTCTGTCTGTCTGTCTGTCTGTCTGTCTGTCTGTCTGCCTGTCGGTCTGCCTGTCTGTCTGTCTGTCTGTCTGTCTGTCTGTCTGTCTGTCTGTCTGTCTATCTGTCTGTCTGCCTGCCTGTCTGTCTGTCTACCAAATTTATAGACACTGATAATGGAGATCATTAACTACATCTGGTGTAAAGGCCCCATACATTTTAGCAACCTTGTACACTCCCAGATTTTTCCACTGACTATAATTTGAATTTCCCGCCCAAAAACCTAGACAGAATTTGAATTTACCGCCAAAACCTACGCAGAATTTGAATTTTTCGCCAAACCTCCGCACAGACTCCCGCGCAGACCTACGCAGAAACCTCAGACAACCGGTTTATTTTTAGCAATCTTGCACATTCCCAGACGATGACTCACATGCGCAGGTCTAGACAGGAATTTGTCTGACAAAATGTTTTTAAACAAGTTTTCTCTTATACATACATCTGATTTTTAACCAATCTAGATAAGTTCAAAATTATACTGTCCCTCACCATCCTTATTAATTAGAGTATTGCAGTGATCTAATAGCTTTTACTCGGATTTATTTAATTTAATTCTTATTCCCTGGGTTTTATTTTAAAATTTTTGCGCACAGTTGTTAGCACTGTAATAACCCTAGTTATTCGACGCTAATCGACTATTAAAATCAGATTAAGACATAAACCATACTGCCTGTCTGACTGTTTGCCTGTCTACCTATCTGTTTACCTGTAAGACCTGAGCATAATTTGAATTTCCCGCCAAAAACTGAACAGAATTTAAATTTCCCGCCAAACCTGCACATAATTTGATTTTACCGCCAAACCCTCGCGCAGACGCTCACGCTGCCAGACAACCGGTTTATTTTTGCAACCTTGCACATTTCTCAAACAATGGCTTCGTTGTTTAATTGGGCAGCAGACAGGCAGGCAGGTTCTGACAAGTTTGGCATTTACAGACAATGACTCACATCCGGTTTATTTTTAGCAACCTTGCACATTCCCTAGACGCTCACATCCACAAGTATTGACACGTATTTTCTATAGTCTGCGCCTCCTTCTAATTTTAGCTTTATTTACACAATTTTAAATGTGATTGTTTAGTTACAAAATGTTTTAAAACAAGTTTGAGATTTTCTCTTATACATCTGATTTTTAACCAATCTAGATGTTTTTCTCCAGCAAAAATGAAACTGCCCCTCACCATTGAGTATAGCATCCTTATTATTGTAGTGATTGCAGTGATCTAATGGCTTTATTTTATTTAATTCTTATTCTCTGGGTTTTATTTTAAATTTTGATATCTTACATTTTGCGCACAGTCTTTAGCATTGTAATAACCTTAGTTATTCAACTCTAATCGACTATTAAAATCAGATTAAGACATAAACCATGAATACCGGATATAGGACAATTGTTTTATTAAGTAATTAATAACTGCCTGTATCATACGTTTAACAGCTTTGTTAACAGTAATATTTAATAAATACGTAATTTTTATACACACCGAACTGTAACCTGTAAATATCTACACCATAATAATATTTCTTTAGGAACTTGGTTTTTTACTAATATATTGTCGTGATCTAATAGCTTTGACTTGGCTTTATTTAATTCTTATTCTCTGGGTTTTATTTTAAAATTTTGATATCTTACTTTTTGTCTGCAGTCTTTAGCATGTAATTGTAATAATGTTGAGTATTAGTCGTGCAGATTTTTCAAATGTATTATCTGCTAATATTTTCTTTAAGTATTTTTCCACCTCTTACCGAATTAGCTTGCGGATGTCTTATACTACAAAAACCAACTTTTATGGCGTGCTGACAAAGTCATATGATAACATTTCCTACACTGCATACGATAAGTCAACGACCTTGCATAACAAGCAAGTCTGCACATGCATAACGTAAATAAATGTGTATCGGTGGACTACTTACGAATGATTTACAAATACCGTTGTAAGAAACCGAAATTCCAATGATAAAATTAAACCACCACTCTAATTAATAACTGCCTGTATCATACGTTTAACAGCTTTGTTAACAGTAATATTTAATAAATACGTAATTTTTATACACACCTGTAACGTGTAAATCTCTACAGCATCATAATATTTCTTTAAGAACTTGCTTATTTCTAAAGCGAGGGGGTGCTGTACATAAATCCAACAGCAAAAGTAAAATATATAACTATCGGCTCAATTTTCGAGACTGTGTATTTAATAAAGTACTGGAAAAAACACGTAATATTTACTTTGCTTACAAAAACAATGTCTCTAAGACCGCAACACTTTTGTATTATGTTATATACTGTCCACCGCTTAAACAGTCCTTCAGTGGGATCGAACACATTACCTATCTACTAAAAGATGCTTCCAATCGGCCTATTCGAGTTAAATATCCAGACATACATCTCGTTGAACGCGTAATAAAACAAAAACCTAACAAGGTATTTAAAATGGTTTGGATTTTTATATTGCATCTTTTTAGCTGGAAATAATTCGATATATACTATTAGACAACAATGGCTTCATTGTTCAGTTATTTTTTTGCAATCGTGCAGATTTCTCAAACAACAACTGTATACATTTATTTTTGCAGCATTCGGCAAAATTCTTAGACAATAACATCCGCCTGACGCCCACATCAGTTTAAACAAGTCTGAACAGCATCAGGTGTGCATTTTTCAAACAAAGACACCATACATTTATTTTAGCAACCGCGCGCATTCTGAGACAATGACTCACATCCGGTGCAAAAAATTCTCAAACACTCAGCACGTTAGCATTCTGACTGGTGCTATATAAACCTGGTGTGTTGCAGCATTTCTAGCATTCTCCTGTACGCGCTCTTTCCAAAAAACATGGCAGATTTCAACCAGAAACTTTGCAACTTAAATGAGGTTAAAGAGTGGAGAAATGTACGAGATTTGAAGATTGACGAAAAATATCTAATAATAAATGTGTATCGATGTCCGACTAAATACGGCAATAAAGTGGCGGTGGAATTGGACAACTTCAGATTCATTCTACCAGCACGCTACGATTGCCTAACAGATGCTGACTTGCAACAATTAGGAAAACGTCGCTACAATATCATCTCGGGTGGCAAGTGTGGGAGCAGCACGAAACTTGTCTTCGAGGAAATCGTTCAGACAGAGATGACATCCGTAGCACAATAATTAGCTGATATGTATTTATAATAATTTTTATACATGTATGTTTTAGGTAAATAAATACAAATATATTTACATTGTTGTTTTATTACACCATTGTGCCCGATTACAGGAACATGCCAGGTTGGGCGAGTGGTCTAAGGCGCCAGATTTAAGCTCTGGTTCCCTAAGGGAAGCGTGGGTTCGAACCCCACACCTGGTAATTCTTTTTTGTTTGTCTAACAGACATCAGTACTTGACAAATTTATTTCAAGATCATTTTTGCAGATCAGCACATTTTAATCTCTAGACTCATCAGCTGTATTAGCAAAAACTTCCACCTGTGCTGATTTTAAAACAATGGATGTCATTGTTCTATTTACCAGCTTTGCACATTTTAATCTCCAGACAACAATAGCTTCATTGTTCTCGAATTTCGTGTCGACTTTAAAACAATGGATGCCATTGTTCAACAACATCCTGCAAGAATAGGCATGTCTGTCAGACGATGACTCACATCCGGTCGAGCCTGAGAAAATTTTTCATTGTTCTATTTACTGATAACATCCTGCATGAATAGACATGTCTGCATCCCAGACGCTCGAGCGTGGGAAAATTTCAAAAACTACACTTTTAACCCAAAACATTCCCGGAAGTGATCGAGGTCAATGACCCCGACTAGGCCACGCCCACCGGCTAGGCCTGTGACCTTGACCTCGGCTAGGCCCGTGACCTTCGACTAGACTTAGCCAAGTTTCAAACCAGAGGCCGCCACGTGACACTTAGCCAAGTTTCAAACCACCGGAAGTGTCCCAGAACGCCTCTAGGTACTCTACTTACGCTCCCGGAAACAAGTAAAAATATAGTCTGTTTTTTTGCTTTATGATTCAGAGCAGGCTTTGCTTTTGCATGTTTGTAACAGTGTAGGTAGTTGGTTACAAAGAAAAAATACTAGTAATGTCAAAAATATATTACAACTGTCAATGTGTTATCTTATAAGCACTATATACATAATGCAAGCTACAATTACTGAACCACTGACATTAAATAAGATATTGCTTTATTTTAAGAAATGTTATTTAAACATGGTTGTTATCTAACTGTACAGAAACGTCATAAAATGTCTGTTCTAATGTGAAAATATATTATTAAAAACTTGCTGATGATTTTTGTTTGCAAATCTGTGTTGTAGAAGTTATTATTTATACTAAACATATAAGAGAGATTAACTGTTTTTTCAACACTGCCTAAAAATGCCACCGTTCATACACTTATAATAGTAGCTGTCATTATTGTCCGAACCCAACAGTAAGTCCCACCCTGGTAAAAATCCTGATGTGCATCTTGCATGCAAAATAGTATATCTCTTTCCCTCTGCTTTAACATTAGATGGATTACTTTCCAAGTCTGTGTCGTGGGTCTCCTATGCAGACTGGTTCCATTGCGAAATATCCAGTTTCATCCAAAAACCGGAAAATACATTTTTCACTAAAATTTCGAAATTGTAAATATTTCTTTAAAGAAGTAATCTTCGTCGAAATTACATGATTCTTCTCGCAAACCAATTTTCTGCCACTCACATTGTATTTACATCCCATATTTTTTTATGTGTAGTATAATTTTGAACGAGTCCTGATATAATTTAGTTCCTCTCTTGCACATCGCAATAAACTATCCAAAGTAAAAAAAAATACAAAGTTTCTTAATATCCTCCCTGAAACTATAGTCCTCCCAAGTTAAAAATTCTTTTTCCTTTTTCATATTGTCATTCGGTTGTTGATGGATTGTAAGAAATTTTATAATGGTTTAATAATTAATACTTACATCAAAGATTTGACCAACTCTTCCAATGATGGCTGTTTTACTTAATTTACCATTGATATCTTTTATATTAGTATAACAGCGTTTTATAGCTACTTTAGCTTTACTATTAATGCTGCCTTTTCGTGGCATTTTATTAAACGCTAATGAAGTGTCAACGTGACAATCTCGGGGACCTTGATTTTGACGTTAGGTATATTTTGTAACTAAACTGTTGTACACTGCTAAAATAATATAAATGCAAGGCCTGCTCTGAATTATAAAGCAAAAAAACAGACTATAGGTTGGTAGCGCAAAAAAATATATAACAGAATCAATTTGTCTAGTAGTTGTGCGTTCACGAAACCAGCTTTAGATTTTTACTTCCTTTTACGATAAAGGAAGTATTGGATGCATCCCAAAAATTCGAAATTGATCTTCAGATCTTCACGTTTTAGAGTCCCCTGAACCTAAAACACATATTTTTGTTTATTGGGCTGTGTGTCTGTCTGTGAACAGAATATCTCAAAAACAAGAAGAGGTCTGGCGTTGAAACTTCATATATAAGTTGTGTGTACTATGTAGATGCGACAGCAAGCTTTTGAAAAAAATCGCATAACCGGAAGTATAGTATTGAATCTTGTAATTTTTAAGTTTTTTTTCGATTTTTTTCAAAAACGGCTCTAGCGATGTTTTTAAAACTTTACAGTTTTATTACATTTTTAATGTGTATTGATGTGAGATAGGTGATTTTCCCGTTTAATGCTTCTAAAATGGTTTTCTTTTGTTTTTTTTTATTTTTTTTATGAACTCCTATTTTAAATAGAACACCCGGTATATTATTACATTTTTCAATTCAGCTTGAAATTTTAAAGAAAATTTGTCTCTTCAACTAACGCTCTATTTTGTACCGTTTTTGTAGAATTTGTAATTTTTGAAATTTTTTGGCAAATGCTTAAAAATTAAAAATCTAATTTTTGGATAATTATAAGATCACTGTAAAAGGAAGTTATGTGAGTGTATCACACCAGATTTTTATTTTATATCCCACTTTTATTTGGAATCTATACAAAGTACATTCAGCCGATGTTATGGAAAACTGATATGTAGAAGAGTGCTCAGTAATAATCTCCTGTAACAATTAGATTTTATCCGTTATGTGAATTAGGGAAAATAGAACTTTAGAAAATTAACTTACAAATGCGAACGAAAAAGCAACATAACCTCGAAAATGCAGCCGTAACTGATATGTGATATGCCGATATCCACTAAACAACGTTGACGGTTTTATTTATGTAAGGAATGCATGTTGGTGCTTTTTAAAATTTGCTTCCGACTTTATGTAGGGTAACATTTGTCGTTGATTTTTGTAAATTCTTCAGTTAGTTTACTATAGTCGCAATCGAAAAGGTGTTTTCAGGCTAACATTTTCAAAATCCTGTTATTTCATTATTATATGTGAGTAATAGTATATTACATACCGAGGTGGGAAGTGTTTCATTCCTGTCGAGAGATTAAGTACAGGATCCGGCAGAATGACGTATCCATTTTCAAAGTTAATTCATTTCATAATATAATGCGATAAATGGAAATTTAAGAAAGTTGTCAAAGTGTTTGCACGAAATGTCAGTTTAGCTGTGAATATAGAGCATTGGTCAAATATTCAACGTTCTTTTGCGGCTGAAGCTTATTTTAAATATAACAATTCTGTTGTAACCACCCAGCGTTTATTTCGTCGTTACTTTCATTTAAATCCACGAGATGCAGTTCCTAGTCAAATAACAATTACAAAGTTGGTACACAAGTATGGATACTTTATTCTACCGGACCTTGTAGTTAACCAAGACGCGCAGCGTCGAAGTTAACTTTATCTCCAGACAGGAATAAAACTTTTCACCGTGGTATGTTTACTATTTTATTCCCAATCATCTAATTTTAAAAATAACCACAATTGAATCCTGAATAATAGATATCTTGATATAGCAAATATTTTTGTTACCATGAACACAACCCACTCAATATTTTTGTTACCATGAAAACAACCCAGTCTTCAGGTATGTAATATTTTTCGGGGTATGTAATAATTTCCGGGCTAGTTTCAGTAATCATCTAGTTCCCTGCTGTTGTCATGTCATGAAATTGACACATTACAATGTGATTGCGAATAAATGTTATTTATTCGCAACCATATATGTAATGTTAACATTACTGACCTCATTTGAGTGTGGGAAGTCGTACATTTCCGCCCGCTACTTCGCGCACTCACTTCCCGCACT
Organism: Agriotes lineatus; assembly: GCA_940337035.1. Taxonomy (NCBI): domain Eukaryota; kingdom Metazoa; phylum Arthropoda; class Insecta; order Coleoptera; family Elateridae; genus Agriotes; species Agriotes lineatus. The sequence goes on from CALNHX010007216.1 coordinate 69,597, forward strand.
CGAGTGCGGGAAGTGAGTGCGGGACCTCTGTGTAAGTAGGGACACTGGGAATCTCGTTCATCCATTCATGCGCGTCACAACCTGTCGTATCGTAATATAATAATTTTTCCAATTATTGTTTAGAATAAAGTGGTTGCGAATAAAATAGTATACATACCACGGTGAAAAGTTTCGTTCCTGGAAATGAAACACTTTCCACCTCGGTATGTAATATACTATTGTTCAACGTTGCCATAACTTTACAGTCATCTAAAATATTCATGTCCAGATTTTCTCTTCTGTTCGCACGCCACTGACATGATGCCGTGATATGTGATGTTCTATCGACAAAATGTAAAAACCAAAGTTTCCCTGTCAGCTAACAACAGTGATGTTTTAATTATTTACAATTTTAATACGTTGACCAAAATTCGAAGTTGCAAAGTGTCACCGTGTCCTCTATTAAAATGATCGCGACAACAACGTAAAAGCTGAAAGCTGGATTTTTGCAAAGAAAACAACGAGGGAATGGGTGGTTATGTTCGTGTGTCTCGAATTATTGGAACGTTGGTTGGGATTGCACTGAAAGTATGGGCCTACTCGGGGCTAGTGATGGTCTTTTGCTTCTTGCTCTATTACTTTTACGGTGGGATATTCGCCTTCGTCCTTTTAATTTTCGCCACGACAGGTGCGCATAACCTACAAGTCGTTCTTTGTGTACACAACAGTTTTTTCAATTACAGGAATACTGTATCATGCTGAGGACAACTTCCTATTTTACCCCGAGTTACCGAGTCATTCCAGAGTGTTCGTACCAATACCGTCCATGTACGGACTTCCATATGAAAATGTGCAAGTGCTTGCGTCAGATGGGACGATGCTACACATGTTCTTCATATACCAGCCGAAGGAAAGGAAGCATCAGTCCCCTACAATAGTATTTTTACATGGAAACGCTGGCAACATGGGCCATCGTTTGCAAAATTCCCTAGGCTTATATCATAATTTACATTGCAATATATTGTTAGTGGAATATCGAGGATATGGATTGTCAGAAGGTAGCCCTTCTGAAGAGGGGTTATATATCGACGCTAGAACAAGTATAGATTACTTGTACAGTAGAAATGACATAAATTTATCAGAAATCATTGTGTTCGGACGCTCCTTAGGTGTGATTTTATAAAATTTGTTGTTTAAAGTGTTATTTGTCATCGCTATTTTTAGGGGGTGCAGTAGCGATAGATTTAGCAAGTAGAGCCGAATATGCTGACAAAATATGGTGTCTAGTCGTAGAAAATACATTCACAAGCATTCCAGACATGGCAAAGGTTTTACTTAGCTGGAGGTTGCTTCAATATCTACCATTAGCGTGTTATAAAAATAAGGTATGTCAGAATATTTACATTTTCCCATGCTCACTCTGTCATTTCAGTTCCTTTCGTTGTTCAAAGTAATGCAGCTCAGAGTACCAGCTCTATTCATATCAGGATTAGCCGACACTCTAGTCCCTCCACGAATGATGGTGGATCTGCATAATCGATGCGGAAGTGCTAGGAAGCAGCTAATACAGTTACAGGCAGGGACGCACAATGAAACGTGGACTGTTAAAGGATACTACCACGCCTTAGCAGTTTTTTTGCAAAATTGTAGGTTACAGAGCATCGAAAGCAAGACGCAGAGTATCGAAAACAGACATATTCCAGGGGTTGATAAAAATTATAGCTGGAATAATGTGCAAACTATTTGATAGCGAAACACGTTAGGGATGCAATAACATCAAGTTGATTTAAATTATAGTATTTGTTAGCATTTAGAGCCAAGTTGTATTAAGACTTATCCAAATTACCTGCAACGTTAGTTGTAACTTTAGCTGTGCAATTGTAACGATTATAAGTTTTATATTGTTGTGTTCGTATTTGTATGCTTTTGCGATTTATTTAGTGTAGTTATTTTAATTTTTATCAAGAAATTGTTATTAAAAGGTAAAATTGTTGCGATTGTTTTCTTTATAATAATAATAGTAATAATACCTTTATTATTTATTTCAAAGCGAACAAAAATATAAGTAAAATTTCAAGGGGGAAGTTCAGTTCTACAGTTATAAATTATCAAACACTCTTAATCCGTCAAATTAAATATACATTTGTCAAAATCCAATTGAACGCTAAAAATAGACAGAATACAATAGAAATCATGTACATACTAGTAAACAAGGTGTGGTTTGAAGAATGTATCCGAGACGATTGGACACGGAATACTAAAAAAGATACCAAAGAAGGGCGATGCAACCCGATGCGAAAACCATAGACCCATACTGCTTCTATCAATATCAAGCAAAATTGTGACCAAATTAATTTTGAAGAGAATGAAATTTGTCATACAGGCTGAAGGAGAACCATGCTCAATTCAGGGAAAGACGCTCGTGCATAGATCACATCTGTACATTAAGAATAATAATAGAACAAACAACAGAAAAGGGACAAGACATGTGTGTTAACTGCTTTGAAAAGGCATTCGACTCAGTCTCACAAAGAAAATGTTGAAAATACTCAAGTAGGTACTAAGAAATACATAGGAATAATCGCATTAATGTATGACAACTTTTCCGCAAGAGTCGAACGTTAAAGGGAAGCTATCGGTGAAACAAATCTGGAATAAATTGGGGAATTTTCGGCAAACTGGAAGAGTTATAATTTACAGATGATATCTGCTTGCTCACATCGAATAAAAAACTAATGCAAGAAAAGTTGAACAAGTTAAACCTAGAAGCAGAAAAGGTTGGCGTAAATATAAATGGGAACAAGACAAAAACTCAAATACAAATAAAGAAGAACCAAGGCATAAAGAAAGTTAAATAATTCTGCTACTTAAGCAGTGGGATAAATACCGGGTGTCTTAAAATGAATTACATCTAGTATGCGTTGAATTTCCCATAATGCAATCTAAAATTTTACTTGAAATTAGAAGACTAAGTCTATGTCAAATTCAAGGTTAGTAGGTTAGGTTTTGCGTCACTTTTGACACAGACTGGCGCAAAACCTAACCTACTTACCTCGAATTTGACATAAACTTACAGTCTTGCCAATTTCAAGTAAAATTTTAGATTGCATTATGGGAAATTCAAAGCATACTAGATGTAATTCATTTTAAGACACCCGGTAGTAGTTAATATGCTAAAGAAACGTGGAGATCAAAAAATATCTCAATAAAAACAAAACATCCTATTCAATACAAATGTTAAATGTGTACTATTATATGGAGCGTAAACATGGATTACAAGCAAAAAATTTTTTTAAAACTTCCAACTTTTAGTCCAGTCACTATTTACAAAAATAAGGCCTTTGCTGGAAAGTGAACCGAAATTGAAATTTCTTTATTGGGGTGTTAGGGGGGTCCAGCAAAGCTTAACTTTAAGTTGTCAACCCAGATTTCCTATGTGCTATTTCCGCCATCTTAAAAAAAAAGGTGTATTTGAATTTTTTACGATAACTCAGTTCCTTTTAACGGTACGTAAAAGTTGGCTTTTTATTTAGAGTTTTTTATGTTCAATTACTTTTCCTCGTACGAGCGATATTGGTCGAGATATAGAAAGCGTGAACGGGTCGAGATTTTTTTTTCGCACGTCTTCGCTTGTATTTCGTTTTTGAACCTATTTAACGAAAAAATAGTTTTTATAAAACTTGTAGAACTTGAAAATATCTGCGATTTGGCCTATTATAAATTAAACTGCGACTAAAATTACGACTTGCAGAGCGGACCAAAGTCGTCAAGTCGGAGCGTAATTTTGATTTTTTGTATTGTACTATTACATAAATTACATAATAAACGTTATTACATTATATTTCATAGATAATCTTAGTGGACAACTTGAAACTCAACTTTCCTGAACCCCCAACATTCCAAAAAAGGAGTTTAAAATTTCTGCTCTTAAGAATTTTGACTATTAAACATTGTTCAAAGTACTACGTACAATCCGAGCATCAAGTTCATGTGTGACTATTGCAGGATACCACTACTATCTATCCTTTATCTAATAGACTTGTCTGTCCGAGACGCTGTTTTGTCTGTCCGGGACGCTGTTTCAGCAGCCAAACCGTAAGAGATAGAGAAAAAAGTTATGAAAGTTATAATTATGGTATGGTCATGTCAGGTCAGGAACCGAATTTCAGTCACGTGACACTTCCGGTTTTCGAGAAATCACGTGATTTTTCGAAAACCGGAAGTGTCAGTACGCTGTTTCAACAGCCAAACGGAGCTGCCACCCTCTGCGCCTTAAAACCTTGATCGGTTAGGCAACCACTTTGACAGCTTCCAGAATGTTCCGATGCGGCGTACCACTTTGACACCTTCCAGGTCTGGGTACAGTTTTTATTTAATACGCGTTCTATTTGAAAAACGGTCTTTTTTGTTTTTTTAAATGAGACATTTGTCTCACTGGGTTGCTAGTCTATCTATAATATAATTTTCCTTAATGTGTGTCTGTCTGTGGCACAACATAAAATCTCACGTTCCGGCTTCGCAGATGTTTATATTTGTTTTGGATTTGTTTTTCTTATCTTAGCGCTCGGCTCGGAGCGTGACCTTTCGTGTATTCTATTTCACGTGCGCGTAGCGCGCAATTTGCTTGTTACAGATTAAAGCTGGTTTTTCCAGGGTCTTTTTGGTCATCCGTGGTTTCTTCATCCCCTATAGGCTGGTAATAAAGCAGTTGTTCCGGTATACGGGAGTCATCCATCCTATAGAGATGTTCGTCCAATTGCTTCTGTATTGTTTTATTTTTTTATTTAGATTGAAGAACCTAATTTTTGTATAATTTCCTAATTGTGTTTATGGTCCAATATTCTTCTTGGTTCGCGTTTAGTAATCGTCAATGTTCACATTTCTATAGCAGTATGGGAACAGCTATAACCTTCTAAAACTTAAGGCATATTTCTCTTCTTGTGTTTTTTAGATATTTGTTTATTATTCCAGGCATGTAGTTGAATTTGGCTATTTTGCTGTTATGTCTCTTTGTTCTCCATATCTAATTTTGTATCCTAGATTACTGACTGGTGCGATTGACGTATCATCAATAAATAGTTTTTGCAGAAAAGTGATCGTGGCCTTTAAAAGCTATCGCCTTAGCCTTTGGAGTAGAGATTTCTAAATTATATAATTTTAATGTTTTGTATCGTTTATGAGAAGAAGGGATGCCTTTGAAATGTTTAGCTGGGTAGATTGTTATGGATCACATGGACTGTGCATAGAACCAAGCGTCGGCTTTAGAGGAAACAAAGCCAAACAAACATCGTTTGCAATAGGATACTTCAATTCTTGAGCCATATTGCCAGTAGAACTGAGAACCTAGAGAAAACTATTGTTCAAGGAAAACCACATGGCGAAAGACGGAGAGGCAGATCCTCTAAAAGATGGCTTGATATCACACGGGCAGTATTAAACGAACCACCTTCAGTTTCCATGGATTGAAATGCTGATTGCGTATGTATGTATGTGTGTATTATCGTTAACCTCGTTTTATATTTTGGTGTAGAGGCTGGTGCTTTATGTGCTTGCATCTGACGGTACAATGCTCAACTTGCCCTGGATTCGGGATACAAAGTTGGAGCGCGCCTTTTGTGCTTGCACAGCAACCATTGTGTGAAGTGTGTGTCATGTTGAAGTGTTGACCTTTTTACTCTATCTCTTAGGTCTGTGGATCTGAGTAGAACACAGTTAATTTGGTGTCCAACTGTGAATGGTCTCACCGAGCCCGATTCCAATCGCCAAGGATACGGAAAAATTCCGACCCCAGCGGGATTCGAACTGAGGACTTGCTTAATGCAAGCCTGGCGCTACCCGGCTTCTTGCTGAATGCGTAATGGACTACAATACATCAATCATGATGTAATTATGAGAGAAGAAGATAGTTTATGTATTGCTCAAGTATCATTCCAAATAGTTAATGTATGTAATTAGATAATGTTGAGTAATATGCAATCATATAATGTTATGTACCGCATACTTAACGAAGAATATTTATTCTAATAATGTAATAACATTTTTATGTTTCAGAATACATAAAATAATATGCTATATCCTGCAAAAGTCTCATATGAATTTGAGGCTCGTATTGTAAGTGTACGTAGAACTTTGAACAATGTTTAATAGTAAAAATTCTTCAGAACCAAACGTCTAAACTCCTTATTTGGGATGTTGGAGGTCTAAGAAAGTTGAATTTTAAGTTGTCCACTAAGATTTTCTATGAAATATAATGACTATAATAATGTAATGAAGTTTATTATGTCATTTATGTAATAATATGATACACGAAATCAAAATTACGCGTCAACTTGATGACTTTGGCCTACTCTACAAGCCATAATTTTAGTTGCATTTTAGTTTAAAATAGGTCAAATTGCAGATATTTTCAAGCTGTACAAGTTTTATAATAAGTACTTTTTTGCTAAATAGGTCGAGAAACGAAATACAAGCGAAGAAGCGCAAAAAAAATCTCGACCCGTTCATGCTTTCCTTTCGCGTTCGATATATCGACTATTATCGCTCGTACGTGGAAAAGTAATTGAACATAAATTTCAGAGCACAAAAAACTCTAAATAAAAGGTCAATTTTATTTTAACGTACTGTTAACGGGAACTGAGTTATCGCAAAAAAATCAAACGCACCTTTTTTAAGATAGCTGAAATAGCACATAGGAAATCTGTGTTGACAACTTGAAGTTAAGCTTTGCTGGACTCTCCTAACACCCCAACAAAGGAATTTCAAATTTCGGTTTACTTTCAAGCAAAACTACTTGGTTAATAAGTACCTAGCTTAGACACTTACACCGAGCGTTTTGGCCTAAAAAAATATCAAACCAACATCTATGGAAAATTTCAAATGAGGAAAAGATTATAGGAAACCACACAACAGTAAAACAAGCATTAGATTTTAAAGCACAAAGAAAGCGAAAAATAGGTACATCAAAAAATACCTGGAAGAGGAACATGTCACAAGACCTACCACTACAAAACCTATCATGAAGCGACACCAAATACATAGCATAAGACAAAGAAGAACTGAAGAAGTTAGTTCAGAAGATAGCAACAGAAACGGACTCAACCCACAATGTGCAGGTAGCAACTCTACTTTAAAGTCTGTCAATGATGTGCACTTCCCCGAAAAGCGTATCACTTGACACTATGCTACATAATAAAACCGTGATTTTACAGTTAGACCTCGCCGTTCGTGATTTAATTTTACGCTGGACACCTTTGTGCTCCCTTTTCTTTGCCGTTCGCGGATATTTGCTTTACCGTTTGCGGATGGAATTGCCAACGTTAACTGTTTCAACGTTCACACACTAACGGCCGGTCTTATGAAGGCCACTAATCTGACGTTAACTTTAATTCGCTGTTGAAATAAACAAAAGCACATACAAATTTGTTTACTAATGAATAATATGTCATAAGCGCCAATGTTTTGATGAGCTTTTGTTTAGTTTTGCAACGATTTAAAGTTAACGTCAAGTTAGTGACCTTCATAAGACCGGCCGTAAGTAAATAAAGCAGACGTATGCGGTTTATGTCATGAACACCTAAATAACATTATTTATGACGAATTTGTAAACATACTTATCGAGCCTATTTTTGAATCTCTTATTAC
>CALNHX010007217.1:0-77146 GCA_940337035.1 Agriotes lineatus
ACATATAAAAATAGGTATCTCATACATATTAGAAAGTGGTATACAGTGGGTCCTAAGCAACACAAAGTATGGGTGATTTTCTAATAGATATTAATTAATTGATTGAAAGCAAATTTTTAAAAAGAATTCGGTACATCTGGACTTTACTCATGTCAACATAGTAAGGCAATTGTTTTAATAAGGTTGCCGGAAAAAAATAATTTAATAATTTATTAAACTTGAGTTACGTTTGAAAAGATTATTTCAACCTGTTTACTGGTTTTTGGCAAGGGAAAACACCATTATTACTTGACTAATCATCGGTAACAAGCGAAAAAGTAATTAGTAATTATATGTGGTTAATAATCACAGCATATTTATAATATAATAATAATAATAATATATACAGTCAGACCTCGCCGTTCGCGACTTTGCGGTTCGCTGATTTGATTTTAAGCGGGGCACCCTTGTGCTCCCTTTTCTTTGCCGTTCGCGGATATTTGCTTTGCCGTTCGCGGATGGAATTGCCAACGTTAACTGTTTCAACTTTCACACACTAACGGCCGGTCTTGTGAAGGCCGCTAATCTAAAGTTAACTTTAATTCGCTGTTAAAATAAACAAAAGCTCATAGAAGTTTGTTTACTAATGAATAATATGTCATAAGCGCCAACGTTTTGATGAGCTTTTGTTTATTTTAATAGCGATTTAAAGTTAACGTCAGGTTAGTGACCTTCATAAGAACGGCCGTAAGTAAATAAAGCAGACGTATGCGCTTTATATCAAGAACACCTAAATAACATTATTTATCACGAACTTGTAAACACACTTATCGAGCCTATTTCTTTGAATCTCTTATTACCAAATCGAACCTGAAATAAATTGTACAATTATAACTTGAATAAACAAATGGACATTCAAGCTCTAGATTCAAGTGGCAGACTTATGTTACGTATGGAATTTTAATTCAAACTTGACTGTCTTCTCGAGCGTTTATGCCGAAAATTCAATTGAGTTTAATTTTTAAAACACCGAAAACCATGTCGTCAAAGCGTAAAGTTTCTGCTTCAGATTTGCCAGACAAAAAACGCAGCAAAGTTTTGGGTTTTTGAGATTGCATAGTATAAATAAATCTAGTTAATGGAACCTAACCCCGTATTTATCATTTATGCGTTTACTTGCGCATCGCGGTTTTGCGCATCGCGGCATTCTTCTGGAACGTAACCCCCGCGAACGGCGAGGTCGGACTGTATTTATTTTCTCAACAGGCATAGTCGCATAGTTCCCAATTACAAAACAAAATTATAAATATTATACACCAAGTAGAAAGATGATGAGCTCACGAGCACGTAGTGCGAGTGAGATCATATCTTTGAGTTAATAAATGTTTAATACACGTAGCGTATATATGTTTTCATTCAAATTTGACGAAATTTTGAATAAAAAATTTAAACATATTCAAATTAATATATAAATTTGCCCATTCATCGTCGATTTGATCTAAATTGTAGTAATTATATATTACACACTAAAAATAGAAAGAATAATTGAATGTAAATATTTGTAGAAATCATAAAAATATGTTGTTCTGCATTGAAACGTTTTTAATTCTCTAGTGAATTAAACTTTTTTCATTCTCTAGTGAATGTAAACACTTTTATTTCTCTTGTGAATCATATATTGTTTATGAAGGTTGTTATGGAGTTAATAATGTCACTTTAAACTGTCAAAATTGAATAATAGTTATTTACTATACAAGTGGGATAACAGCATGATGCATTATCACACATGTATTGTACAAAATTTTATCTACGACTGCCTAAAATTGAAAAAAGTGCGATAAGAGAAATGTCAGATCTGTCATTTTCAAAAATATTTTAGTAGGCAAATGTCATTATGTCATTCATTTGACACTATTATAAGTCATTACACAACTCAGTTGCGTAATGAAACCATTACGCAACTGAGTTGTGTAATGACTTTATTACGTAACTGAAATAGTGTCAAATGAGTGACGTAATGAGTAACTTATCCCATTGGAGTAGATAAAATAAATTATCTTACTAATATTTGTACCGATCTCAGAAAGAGCAAAAAAAAGAAAATCTAAACAATATTGATTTAATTAAAAATAGATTAAGTTAAAACCTACATATTAGAAAGCAAAGAACAGCAAAAACACGACTTGACATTTGAGTAGGGTGACCACTGACCACCTCTCAGGGTTTCACCCATAGTCTTATTACGGTTTCAACGCCAGATCTCCGGGCTCCGGGTTTTGTTATAATTTCTCGGGGTTATGCTAATTTTGTAATAATGTCTTCTAACATTAACTTCACCGTAAGTCGGCTATAATAATAAAAATAAAATCGCCACCATAAATCTCGATCAAGGCGCTAGCGTATAATCTTTAATTTTATTGTAATCAAAGGTATGATACCTATATCTCTTTCTATTTATCTTAATGGTCTGTTTGCGATTTCACAAGCTGCATGTTAGCCTACTTCAGCCGGTAGTTGAGTCAATGCAACTATAGCGAAGGCCCCGTGACCGTCTGTGTTTATGTTTTATTTTGAATACATGCAGATCAAGCAGAAACAAAACAATCCGTGTTCAGTACGGCGCGGCGTACGATGTGGACAAGTATTTCAGTTACACATTTGCCGACCATTAATAGAAATTAATAAAAACATGGTTGTTATTTGCTTGCTTTTTGTTTCTTATAAACATTCTGCATTTGTCATTGAAAAAACCCTTTTTTTAACTTACGAAGGATCTCAGGGTTTGTATACATTGAAAACTGGTCACCCTAGATTTGCCGTATATATGTTACTTCAAAAAGTAAGCATGTCAATAACGATATAATTTACATGCGTAGGTACCTACTTGAATAACAATAAAATCCAACAGACACTTATAAAACTTACCACTTTTTTAATTTTTGGGTTGAAAACAATTTCAGCTTTAAAAAACTGAACATATAGTGTTACTGTTGATAAGTGTACATTGTTTCAAGGCAATCGCGATTGTAATTAAATAAAGAAAAATACTAGTAAGTGAAATAACTCGTTAAAGAGCAATTTTAGGTATACATACAGAATGATTAAAAAAGAGATATAAATAGTTGCCTCTGTCGCATTACTTTTTTTGTAAATATAGTTTGATGAATAAACGTACAGACGAGTTCAATTTTGCGAACAATGGAATGTTTCATAGAAGATATAAGTAACTACTTATCAACCTAAAAACCACAGAAATTATCAAAATAAATGGCTTATTTATATTTGGTAAGGTATTTTAAATAATACAATTATTGGTTTATTACATTTTCTAAGAAATCATATTGAAGACACTTCAATGGATAACCTTCAATTAGATTTAAAAGTAAAATGTTATTTTCAACAAGATAATGCACTTGGCCATAATGGTGTTTTAGTGAGGCAATATTTGAACAACACATTTGGTAAGTAGTGGGTAGGAACTCATCTCCCTATACCATATCACCTATATCACCGGACATGAGTCCGCACGACGTTTTACTTTTGGGATACCTGAAGGATATTATTTATACAGAAAGGTATGATAACCTCCAGATGATCCAAGACAAAAATAAGCAAGTTTTAAGTGACATTGATTGAAGAAACCTGAGTCGTCTTTCATGCAACACATATATTGTTTTAATAAAATTGTTCAGATTTTAAATTTTTAAATAAATTGTTCAAATTTTTAATTATCATGACTACGTTATCTTGCACGCAAAAAATGGTTTTCTTTCAATATTTAAATTTTGCTGACAGCCTACACTTAACTACTATTTTAATAACTTTTAACTTTAAATTTTACTTTTCAATGACATTTGTAACAGTGTCAACTAATAAAAATTCCATTTTCAAATATCATTTAGATTTAAAAATTTGGAAATTATTTTTAGTACGTAGTTTCAATAACCTTCAATTCAAAAATAAGATTTAAAAATAACTCTTGCTGTTTAATTTTTTAAAATTATTTAAACTTACAAGTAATTTCTAATAAGTGTCAATATTTTAAATTTCCAAATCTAGATTACAATTTATAAAAATTTTATTTTAAAAACACATTTTTATTTATTTTGGGTTTAAAAATAATTTTTAAAATGTATTTAATAGTAATTGCTAGTTGATTCACTTTACGAGTAATTGAAATATAATTTCTAAACTTAACTTCAATATTTTTATTTAAATGTAAGACCTTCTTGAGTTATCTTTAATTTAAAAAGATCTTTTAATTATTAAATACGCGCTAGGGCAGAGAGAAATGGAACAAGTGCTGTAGGAACTACGAACCAAACATCCAGAGAACCCGCCGTACTATATTGCTATTTGATATACGTGATATACGTGATCCTAATAATAACATAACAGCTTCTACACAAGCGGTTTTTTAGTTCCATCTTAATTCGGTAGTTATAGGTGGCGCCACAAGTCAAATTGTGTAAAGAGGTCACAATAGTTGCTGGATACCATGTGAACTATTGTGGATTATGACTTCACAGATGGCCAAATTCAGAGTTTTGCCTATACGTTATAATTTGACGTAAAGAACAATAAAAACGAAGAAAAAATTACAACATCCAGTGTATGAGGTCACTATACGTGAAGCCGTTACAGTACACGATGATGTACACACAAGAGGTCACTCTCAATACAATACAAACACACACCACTTTCACACTCTACAATAGTCCGGGCCGGAATCCTGTCCAAGCAACGCTGATCCGGAAAAATTGAAAGAGGGGGCATTTCGCGCCAAAGCTGCATCAGTACATCGCCAGATGTGCCCATACCTGCCTCTTGGCAGAGGGGTCGGGGTAATTTTGATAGCTCTTGCCAGTTCCCACTCACACATTTTATTCTTTCTATTCACGAATTTTACAGGGTCCTTGAAGTTGCAGAAAAGACACGTGCTCCGGCCGCTGAAGAATGTTCGAGACTGGCATCATGAATATGCGTGTGTGTAAATTATAAACGAGTGCGTAGCACGAGTTATGTAAGAACACAAGTATATTAATGATGCATTATCACACATGTATTATACAAAATTTTATCTACAACTGCCTAAAATTGAGAAAAGTGCATTAAGAGAAATGTCAGATCTGTCATTTTCAAAAATATTTTAGTAGGCAAATTTCATTATGTCTTTCATTTGATTCTATTTCAGTTAGGTAATGAAGCCATTACACCACTCAGTTAGGTAATGAAGCCATTACATAACTGAGTGGTGTAATGAGCTTCATTACCTAACGGAAATAGTGTCAAATGAGTGACATAATGAGTTACTTATCCCACTGGAATAGATAACAGTATATTATGTTATTAGGAGTAAAAGTGATACTTTGTGTGGCGAGACCGGACGCGTTTGACTGACGTGCGTAAGCGAGTAAGACAAGTCCGCACATAGCCACGTTTACTTCGAATAGCATATGCTATTTTATTTTCAAACACCCGAACTAACATACATAAATATGTATTTAAACAATTACGATTATCAAGAATTAACGTCTACGACAGTTCCTGACAATCAAGCAGGTCAATGTCCAAAAATATTAGAAAGTTTATTTGTTTCTAATGGACAATGTCTAGGCATTCGGAGTACCATGTACAGCTGCGGAAATAAAAAGCGGGACACAAAATTTTTGCCGAAGTTAAATTGTCTGAATAAATTCATTTTCGATGCTATCCCAAGCTTCTTGTACTGCATTAACCTGTTCGTCTTTGTTCATTGACACATAATAGAAAGCATTTCATAAAAAATCAGGAAGGCAACATTACAACGTTCAAATAGTAAAAAATGACCCTACAGAACTTGTCCCGGTTTATGTTTCCGCAACTGTACCTTAGACACCGACTGCTTTGGTCATATGGTCAAAGTCTTACTTAGAATTTTGCCGAGACTAAGGTGTTTCAACCCTAGCAAGAGATCTTTTACATGCTACACATCGTAGTAACATGGGATCCACTACTTCACTTCCGAATGATGACATTCCGTAGAGGTTTTCATCCGCATTATTCTATTTTTAAAAACCTCACCGGGATCGGGGATCGAACTCTCGAGCGTTAGATCAGTAGCCAAAATGCTTAACCACTGAGCTACGGAGCCGGGCATTCTAAAGCTAATCAAGTTTTAAAGTACTTTTACTCCGCCGTCGTTAAAGTAACCAATTTTGTGCCTACACATAAAAGTAATGCAATTATCTTGTCTGTCAAGTCACATAAGAAAATAAAATGTGTCATGTGCGTATTTCAACAAATCATTTTCCAAAATTATATATATTTATATATAAATAATAGTTTATTAGCCAATATTGTGTACAAATGGATACATAGTTATTTTAATGCCAATGTTTTACTAATTATTTAAAAATGACTCATAGCAGAATGAAGTTTAAGCCGATTCTGTCTCTTAAATTTTCGGCCACATATAGCACATTGGAATTGTGGTTCCACCCCACATTCGTGCTTAATATGGTAAGTTAAATGAGATTTGTGTTTATAGGTAGCCGAACACTTTGAACAAACAAATCGCCCATCCAAGTTTATAGTAAACGGTAATTTACTTCCTCCTAAAACAATGCCATAATTAATTGTATTGAACAAAAACTCACAAGATACATCAGAATTAAGAGAAAAAACCTCGTATCATAAATGTTAATAGGCTTAGAGGGGGGTGAGGCTGTTCGCGTCCGTGACTGATGCTGCACTTGACCCCCTAGTACCTAGTTAATGCTAAACGAGCAGCAATTAAGAATGTCAGACTGTCGTAGTAAACTCGATCTCCTGGCAATTCATCGGCAATCATGAGCTTAAAATAGGCCTAGAAAAATACCACAACAAAATTATGGTTTGACTTTGGCCTAGTACATACAGTTGTAAGGGGTGGCGCGCTTAGATGAAAAACAATGAGTTCGTTTGAAAATAATACATTCCAACTACTTTGAATATAAATATGAAAAAAGTACGGTTATGCATTATAAACTACTCACGATGCAAGTAAACTGACTGTCTTGGATTACACTATGTGGATATCGCCTTGCAATTAAAATAATTGATGCTGGTTTGGTACTTGCACCAAGTTGAATTTTAATAAAATCATTTTTGAAATCACAAATTATTTTCAATTTCGTTTCACGGTTTAAGATAACTACTTCCTTTTGAAGAAATATGTATATTGTATATTTTTTTAAACTTCAACTTTTTTTGTAATTTCTCTAATCTAATGTTAGATTCTATTTTATAAAAATTTTCTTCCTTATGTGTTGAACCTGTTTCTCGATATGACAGTATGGTATGCGCCCATCTTAACAAAACGAGTTCCAAATTTATATAGTTTATTAGCCATAATTGTATACATATTTATTTTATCCACAACTCACGTATTATAGAGATATAATTACACTGATATTAGTTGTATTATGTAGGCTATAAACCCATAGGGACTAGAGGTTTACAGCCATAAAACCTTAGGATTTTATCTTTATATATATATATATATATACCGGGTGTCCACTTTCAAACTGGAATGTAGGGATTTACCATTGTTTTTAACAGTTTCATGGATCCCTGCTCTCCTATTCAACCTACAGAAAATGTTTTGGTATCAATGGAAAGAGAAAAATATTACTAATCTATTGGTATCACAAATTAAATTATTATTGTCCATTTTCATTGAAAATATTAATCAAAAGTTTTCATAATTTTTAAATATGAGTTGCCTTGACTTGAAAACAGTTGACAGCTATACTGAAATTAATTTGTTATTTGATGACATTCACAGTTAGTTCAGTAGTTTTTACTTTGTAAAATGAAAGATTTCTCGAACAAAGAGAGAGTTTGTATCGTTAAAACATATTAGAGTGGGGGTTAGTTTGCGTACAGTGAGAGATTTGTTTTCCGTAAAATTTAATAACAGTAACTCATGAAATAATAAATTAATTTGAGTACAGCTGTCAACTTTTTTCAAGTCAAGGCAACTGATATTTTAAAAACTTAAAAGCTCTTGATTAATATTTGAAAATTGACACAAATAATTTAATTTTTGATACCATTAGATGCGCAATAATTTTCTCTTTTTATTGATACCAAAACATTTTCTGTAGGTTGAATTGGCGAACAGGAATCCATGAAACTGTTAAAAACAATGTTATATCCCTATGTTCCAGTTTGAAAGTGGACACCCGGTATAATTCTTCTGTACGTCTGGGTTAAGTTTTACGTCAATCTATGTCAAATAACAAAAGCTAACCTACTAACTCCAAATTTGACATAGACTGACAATAGACTTCAGTACTGCCAAACGTATAACACGAATTAGAGGCGCCTCTAATTATATATTTATTTGACCCTTCGGTACATTTCAAATTGTCACTATGACTTTTCACGGCTGCCATTACAAAATTTATGTTTTTCGGATATTTATTGAGTTGTTAGATAATGATTTGTATGTCACGCGTGTTTTATTACAAATAATTCACTCGAGAAATTATTCTTCTCGGACTAGCGGCCTCAAGGGCTTAACTTTTTTCTCGTAGATTATTTGTAATATAACACTCTTATACCATCTATAACTACTAATGCCAATATTCTACTTATGATTTAACGATGATTCATAAGAGAATGAAGTTTAAGCTGATTTTTTCTCTTAAATTTCCGGCCACATACAGCACATTGGAACTGTGGATCCACTCCACATTCGTGCTTAATATGGTAAGTTAAATGAGATTTGTGTTTATAGGTAGTCGAACATCGTAAACAAACAAATCGTCCATCCAAGTTTATATTGACACGGAATTTACTTCCTCCTAAAAGAATACCATAATTAATACTGTATTGAACAAAATCTCACAAGATGCATCAGAATTAGCAAAGAATAACTTATTATGATAAATGCTTAATTTATATGTGACATATTACTAAAGCTATAATGAGTTCCCTTCTGTTAAAACAAATAAGAATTTATGTGACTGCTTATAATAAGTTGTGGAAACCGAATAATCCAAAATTTGTCTTAAAAAGATAATTTCTAAGAAACCGCAACACCTTCCCTATAATTCTTCAAAACATTTTCATGCTGTTTCATGATTATCGTTTCCACCTCGACAATGTCTCTTCTTTTGTTAAAAATTCATGCTTCAAACTTTATTATATTGAACATCGAATATAACGGTCCTACATTTAAGATTGTTAGGACTTTTTAATAATTTAGATTCTGGGCAATCTTTCAAAGCAGCATGAAAAACAAATTAGGTACACATGAATGCAATTTGCCGGCCGCCGGCTCAGCGGTTGGAGGCCGTGTAGTGAATTACAACAGAAATAAATCGGTAGAGTATTAGTCATAAAAAGCCCAGAGCCCCAACAATTTTTGAAGATAACGACAAATGCACCCCGGTAAACTAATGAGAAATTTTAAACTCTATACCTAGTAAAGCAACACTTCCTGAAAGATAGCTTCAATAAAGACATTCAAACCGTAGCTAACACACTCTGTATATTGATAATCTGAGATCGTTTAATTTCATGCAAAATCACAATACAATTTTTACAATGAATAACTTATAGCTAGCATAAAATGGAATGTGAGGAACGCCCTAGATTAATACTAGATGCACTAATTGTACTTACAGTTTCTGACATAACAGCAGTTTAAAACACATTAAAACAGGCAACCTCGCCAGCTACTAGCAGCGATAGATTTGGGGCTCTGTTCTGGAAGTCGCTGTACGCGTATCTCGGTTTCGGCCGAGAAGTTCCTACGGTCGACGGTGGCTGTTTTGGACGGCAAACAGCGCCGCTCCAGCAGGATCAAAATTCGAAACCTCGAGGATAAATATACCCCACAATGCGGATCCTTCTTGTGCCCTAACTAAGCGCTGGCGACAAGAGAAAGCTGTTCCGTGGAGGCTCGACAAAACGCCTCGGAAGACCTGCTGCACGTGGCCCAAAAGCTCAGAACGAATTCCAAAACGAGTAACACAAGTCTGTCTATTACGGCTTGCTCCGTAGATTTTGCCTAGCACGGCTTGCTGTAAAAGGGAAAAGGAAGGTTCTAATAGAACACGCAAGGACAGGTTTCCTAGCGCGAAATAGTTACTCACCCCAGGTGGTTTTTGGGCTCAGAAGAGAACAGCTCGAGTGTGCTAACACTGATAAATCCGCCGTAGCGAAGCAAACAATCGTCCTTAATCAAGTGCGAGGGCTTCAATCCACGAAGACGTGAGAGCTTCCAAACTCCACTTATTCAAACCAACCAAATAACCTTATATAATCATCTCCGAAATGCTCCCTTCGAAATGCTAGCGAAGGAGAGCGAATCCCGGCCTGCTAACATTTTTCCCTGATAAAATCCTATCGCCAGAAGTCACGGCCAAATACCAATGCCCAATGCAAGGGAAAATAGCGTTCGTATTCGAAATTATGGTAGGCGGCGCATTCTACACGTAACAAGATATAATGGTATCCAAATCTAAATTGAGTACATGTTGTAATAGGCGAAAGTGAGTTTGTTGACGATCCTTATGTTTAAATTTACGACTGCAAATCTCCCATATAAATTTTCTAATGTGTTTTGAAAGGTGACTCTTTTGTTTGTAGGATAAGCTGCATGTACAACATACATAGCGCCCATTTTTGTCTTAAAATGTACGAAAATGTGTGTGTACCTGAAGCAATATATGAATTCACTGCAATTAATCGTACCTTTTAACATTGACATATACAGCACATACACCGTTTGTCTATTTTGAAACTACTTGAATCTCCGAAGAATTATTAACTAACCGGGCAAACATTTGGAAGTAATGCTTTTGTGTAGAGGTCGTTGATAAAAGTTGGCTAAAAGGTCTCAGCGGTTGTACATAGATACACCTACACTACCTGAATAACAGGCATTACGTTTTCATTCCTTTATTATTTCATGCACTATAATATCAATAGAAGACTGACAATTAGGCAAACAATCATTTGCCTCATTTTGCTTTATGTCTACGACATATGAGTATACGCTTGTACAGGAAAAAAACTTACAAGTACTGCCCACAAATTTAGCAATATTTCAGTTTGTTTGTTTGTTAATGGACAAGGTCTAGGCATGCAGAGTACCAGGTTTCTTAGACAGCGACTGCTGTGATCATATGATCAAAGTTCTACTTAGAATTTTTCCGAAACTAAGAAATTACAATCCTAGCAAGGGATCTTTTACATGCTAGACATAGTAGTAACATGGGACCCACGGCTTTACATCACTTCTGAATGATGCATCCTGTAGAGGTTTTATCTGCATTTTTATTTTTAAAAACCTCACCAGGACCGGGAATCGAACTCGCGACCTTAGGTCAGTAGTCTTAATGCTTAACCACTGACCTTGGCTAATATCTTATATTAAAAGAGCCGATGCCGCCGGCTGTCCAGACCGTAAGCACTGGCGCGCGCACATGCCGATCGTAAGCACAAGTGGCGAGACCGTCAACAGCAAGCATTTGTATTGTTAATTCTGGCAGGGCCGGACGTAGGCTGGCTACCAGCTTAAGCAAGAATTTTTATTGTTAACCGTTTCTTTACGCTGGCAGGGCCAGACAGAGGCTGGCCACGCGCGTTCTAGTTTAAGTAATATAAACTGAACTTTTTGTAAATGTTACCTAGCAAAGTTGAATAAAAAAAAATAACAATTGCATTTTTATATAACTATATTTGAATTGATGATAAAGTTTTCGTAGACATAATGTTAACATCATTCCATTTACAAGGTGAAATGGTAGGTATTCGCTTTTTCCTGAATACGAGTGTACATATATTTTCTATGATATCTTATCCACACCACATGGCGGTACAAGAGGTTGAGAATTAATAAGTAAGTATTCTACAGAACTGTAATTAATACTCACCAACAGCACTAGTATATCAAGAAGAATTTAAGAGAATTAGTATTACATTTAATCGATAAAAGAACCAGGTAATATGTGAACGCATAATTATATTACATTTTACAATAGTAGATCATACCAATAAGTAAAATCTAATTAAACGTCAAAACTTCAACGCTTAAAGAATGTTTCATTTTAAAATGCAGTTTAAGATTCCGTTTGTATTTATACCCATGGCCACAGTCGCTGCATACAAATTTCGTTTCTACACCACATTCATGTTTAATGTGGCTGACAAGTGTTTTCCGGTGTTTATAGGATGAATTGCATTTAAAACAAATAAATCTTCCATTGGTGTCTTTGGCGAAGGAAATCTCTTGATCTGAAACAATTGTACTAGTTAAATTAATTTCTATGTAATCAGTGAGATGCAACTATTTGCTATTTGCAATTCGAAAAAAAGATAAGAAAGTGCAAGCGCCTTATTGATATTTCGGAACAGTGTTCGGATGAAGCGGTTTTCGCCATGCCCTCTTTGAGACGCCCTCGTCTTAAGACACATTAATATAGACTTCGTAATCTGCTGAAGCGGTACTTTTAGTGTACAGGCAAAAACGATTTAATGTGGCATTT
Source organism: Agriotes lineatus (assembly GCA_940337035.1). NCBI lineage: Eukaryota > Metazoa > Arthropoda > Insecta > Coleoptera > Elateridae > Agriotes > Agriotes lineatus. The sequence continues at coordinate 12,504 of CALNHX010007217.1, forward strand.
CACACTCAAAGGTGACAATGGATAAAAATTTATATTCCAATCTTTCATATATATTACACGGATTTCTACGGATGGCGCCGCCTCTCCGTCCCCAGTTTCCAATCTTTTCTCTCGTAGCATATGTTTTCTTCCAGGCCTCTTGATTTCATTGCTTCCTCCACATCATCTCTCCAACTTCTTCGAGGCCTTCCTCTCTTTCTTCGCTCTGGAGGAATCCATTCTAATATTTTCCTTGGCCATCTATTATTATCCATTCTTTTTGCGTGCCCGAACCAAATTAATTGTTTCTTTTCAATTTCGTCTGTAATAAGTCTCTCTATGCCCATGTTTTCTCTAATCACTTCATTTCTAATTTTTTCAGCTCTATATCTTCTGCAACTTCTTCTTAAACAGTCCATTTCTGTAGCCCAATCTTTCATTAATAATTAAAAAATACATTCGGTACACAGTTTCGAACTTGTGACCTTAGGCTCAGCAGTTCAGCTTTGTAGCATTACACCACCGTGCTCTGCAGTTATGCGGCCGCTTAACGACTATTACTGATATCGAACACAAATAAAAAAACACGTACACAGAAAAATTACCACTTTCGTTCAAAAGCTTTTCAGTTCTATGCATTAATATTCTATACAAACTGGTTACGTCGTTCTCGAGAGAGCGTATTTATCCCCAACTTCACTAAACTCTATTTCCGACGTTTCTTTGGCGCTAAAGAAGTTGATGTATTTACAAAAGTTATGCAGTTTTATGAGACCTTTCATATAATTTTGGTTTGGTGGCAATTGATTGAGCGGTTGCGGCAAAAATTTCAAATTAGTAGAAATGGTCGGACCCGAAGGTAATACTTTCTCTCCTTTTTTACTATGCGCGTGGCCTCTATGGTAGATTAGTCGAAAGTCCTGGGGTTCAACATTTAAGTGCAATCTATACAGCGCCAGGGCTTTTCTTTCTGAATATATACGAACTTTTCTAGCTAGAGATTTTTTTATTTCGCGCAATCTATTGGATTTTCTCGAGAAGATCGGCACCAAGGCCAGATCTAAGAATATGAGGACATATCCCTGAACGAAGAGGATCGAAAAGCAGTACTGACCGTGCTCTCAATCTTTATTATACGGTTTTTGGGATCGTTTTGGGAAATTGTTACAAGTTAAAGCCCATTTATGACCTGCAATCGGCTTAAACGGTAGCCAGCGCTAAGTAGTGCGGGGTCTTAAACTCGAAGAACAGGCATTCGGTTACGACAGTCATATCAGTGGGTACGGGAAAAATCCTTTGGTTATTGTTTAGGGCGCCACTATGATGTTTTGAATGCATGTGATGGAGTGCAGGTCCCGCCATACAAAAGCTCCTGCTGATGGAAAATGTGTACTGCGCTTTATAAAGGAAAAGAATACAAGAAATTTCAAACAATTATATTAAGATAACATTCATAATATTACATTTGGGCGGGCCAGCCTTATTGCTATAACCGCAACATAGGATTTCCGAAGCAAACTCTAAGAAAATAATATTTATACACTAGTGCAGCACGCTTAAAGCGTTACCGCACTACCAACAGGGATGTGGTTCAACATTTAATTTTCAACATGCAACTTAATTGCTAAGCACATGCCAAAATTAACAATAAAGTAAGCGTATATCAAAGCTTACCTTAGTGCATTTTAAATTAGCGGTAAATAACTCATGCAAGATGAAAAATACATATAAATAAAACTTAGTTGAAATGCAGTTCATACCCAGCAACATACGAAAATCGAGAGGTGTTATAGATCTTAAGCGGCGCAGCAAAGCTTTGCCAAGTATATTGAGCAACTATCCGCCAAAGTCAAGTTATGAAAGAGGACTTGCGAATTCAGTGAAATTCTGACTCGAAAGCAACAAAACGGTAACTCCATGGACTGCACGGTATCAATGCTACACACTGTTATAAGGGAAAATTTCTAGAACTTTGTTTGAAGAACGAACAACGGTAATTTGAACAATCTACGGGCAGTCAGCATTAATCGGCGTTCAACAGAAAATTGTTCGGAATGAGGCTGCTACAATACCGAGCGTAGCGCAACACGACAAAGAATGTTCCTTTGGATATATCCGACCATCGATCAATGTAAAATTCCGCTGAACTCAAAAGCGAGGTGATACTCAAACTTTCAAACTTATAAGTCTGCAGTTCAGAGAGCTGGAATATTCGAGGAAGTCGTGATTTGCGTAACCGATACGATACGCCATTCCGAGCGGCTATGTTCACGAAACAAAATAACATTATGTACGCCGTCTGTGCTGAATTGCATCTGGGCATCTTTTGCTTGAGCCACGCGCTGCTAAAATCGAGCCGCGAAGAGCAACTCGACTCGACAAATTACATGGTTTCATCTAACGCGTGTAGTCAAAAGTAACAGCGCGGGAACTTCCAAATGACAACATTTCTAAAACTCGCAGTATGGTATAGCTTATTCTTAAAAAAAATGTATCCAGTACCTACATGTAATAATCATATTACTGTAAAATTACTAAAAAAACTATTTTCTTGAAATATGTCTTCAGCAAGAGATGAGATTTATGTGAATCTGTTGTTTTGAAATTGCATACAGTATTATTAATAAAATACAGAACTTCACTCACTCACATACAGAAGAAAGTTAGTGTTAAAAGATTGATCGATTTTGAAAAATAATATAGTAGATATGTCATATTATTTATAAAACATGTTGAATAGAAACAAACTATATTTTCACTATATTATTTGAGAAAAATAAGAGCGCGTCTCCCAGTGGAACAAACAATTTTCAGTTCAAATTAGAGGAATATATTCAACAGGTGAAAATATTTTCAAAAATTGAGTATAGCGTATCAGTTTGTCTTGAATATGTTATATTATTAAAAGTATATGTTTTCTACTTTAATTTACACATTATTGTTATAAAACGAGTCGCGTCCTTATAGAAAGCCCTTTGCAAGTAAGAAATGCGATGATGTTTATATTAATGAATTAGTTAATGAGCTGTGCTTAACTATTACATGTCTATGAAAGTTTCCTTTTCGAAAAGTTTTGTAATCGCACAGAGTGCACTTAAAAGCTGGTTGTTTTCCGCATTCATACTTCAAATGCGTGTACAAAGACGATCCATGCTTGTATCTTCGTCCACAATTTTCACAAGCAAAAGGAAGACGGTTTGCTTCACTGTTTAATTCACCTGAAAATAAATTAAATTAATATTCTAGAACATGAAATTGAATTCATTTTGAACTTAACTACAAATCAGGTTTCTATAATAAATCAGTTAGATTGGTGTTGGGGCACCCTGTACATTGTAATAAGAGAATGCTGATTACTTCTTAGAATGAGTAGATATTGTAAAATTATTATCACGTTCATTATTTATTTTCGCTTTGCCTTGTATTTATGCATCTCGTTGTTGCAGTAAGCATAGTCTTTATAGGATTTCTTAGCATTATTATGTGTGAATAATTTATTGTACTGTAATGTATTGTATTGTACTACATATTTATGATTTTTTGTTGAAGGCGTTGTATGCCGGGTATCCACTTTCAAACTGGAACATAGGGATTTACCATTGTTTTTAACATTTTGTTATGGTATTAAATTGTCCTTACGACACCCGCTGATAGGCGAGTACGGAAGGCTAAACAAATCCAGGAAATGGGGCACGCTTACCCTGGGAAATCGATAGAACAGGCTGAAGGCCTCGGCTCGAATGCGCTCAGGGAGATGGGCGTGGTTCACAACGGTACGCTACAGGGCAAACGTGACGTGATATGTGTAGGTTGCTGTTAAAGAGAGGGCGCCAACGGATCCATTATCGAGATTCCCACGTTCAACCGGATCTGGAGAGTCAAACGGGGCGAGAAGTACTCAAAGTACTACTTCGGGAAAATACTCAAGTAACTATTTCGGGAAAATACTGAAATAACTATTTCGAGAGCCACGGTGCAGTACCAGACGCGACCACCTACCTGGAATGCCTTTCCTCCGCGTCCGGGCCTCACCTCACAGCTGTTGTAGCACAGTGACACAGTCACCCTGTAACAGACATGCACAGGACGCAACACATACAAGAAAAACACGATAAGGTTAATACATCTATTGGATCACAGTTAGTGACCTATCAAATACATTACAAATCACAAATGTAGCAACTCGAAAAGGTAGCTTATTTAGTAAGCCCAGCTGGAAAAATCGTTAATAGGGGGGAGGGTGGGCGCACAGTTGAGCCGGACGCCAGATCCAGGCCGAAAGTGAAGGGTAAACGTGAGCTTGAGCCCAACGGCGGTACGCCGGGACGCGTGAGAGCAAAGCCTGAATTTGGGCCCGAGTCATCCGAGCGCCCTGTATTACGACACACCAAGCCACACAAATTGGCGGTACGCATTGATAGATTTATGCGATAAATGCTCTACAATTAGAACGGGCTGACGGCACAAAGGTTGCCACACAACAGTGATATTTTTTAGTCGGAATGTACGTTGCACTGCACTATTCACAAGCGATTTTACGTAATGCATGCGATATTAGTAAAGTTGGCGTTAACATGCCACTGTGAATTTTAAAAGAAAGTGTCCGCCACACTAATATTGTATTAACAGCAAATCTGAATGCCGGAAGCGGCGTAATTAAGGCTAGCTGACAGAGTAAGCGTTAACTCTCAACAGTGAATTTTAGGCAGAGTGTACCTCGCACTAATAATGTATTTACAGCAAATTTGAATGCAGGAAACGGTACCATTAAAGCTAATGGCGGTACAAAGGTTATCACAGATCGTTACTTTGTTAGTTCAGCCGATAGCGAACGAGGAGGCACTCCACATAGTAGTCGAACAGGCATCTTGTACCAAACGTGGCTAAAGCGATACAGGAATTGGCTGAATGTCCGAATGGATCCCCTTTCGGATTGAAATTTTTCGTTGACCTCCTTTGGTTATGCAAATTGTTGACAACGTAGCCGTTACATGGGTAAATACAGAGATCGTGCTCCCGCATAATTAGCAATGGCTGATTAATTGACTATACAAGCCACATAACACAGTATTCCTTGCAGCGGCACGTAAGAAAAGACCGGACTGCCACCACACAAGCTCACTCAAACACGTCTCTCCGAGAACTGCCAAGAGGCAAACACAGTTCAGATGAACACCGAACACACTGTAACAGCACAAACGGGAAAGGGCGACGCCCCCGCGTCAAGCACGGGGACGCCGCACCAAATCCTAAATTCCAACTTACTCCTTCGACGGCTCGGGGCTGAATCCCTCTAACGGTCGCCAACGACCAGCTGTGCTCGATGAGAAATCGCCTCAACCAATCACATCCTTGTCGCACCCACAGGCTGAATTTTTAAATGTTCGAAATATTGAGGTGTTTAACATACAACTGCCGAAACAAAACTAGAGGAATGTCCAAAATGCCACAAATTAGCGACAATAATACCAGGGGTCTACAAAATCATTATGCTTACAAAAAGTTGCTACCGACTGCAAAATGGCCTGACAATTTTCATAGATTTCAGCTCGCCAATTCAACCCACAGAAAATGTTTTGGTATCAATGGAAAGAGAAAATTATTGCGCATCTAGTTATATCAAAAATTAAATTATTTTTGTCAATTTTCATTGAAAAATATTAATCAAAAGTTTTCACATTTTTTAAATATGAGTTGCCTTGGATTGAAAAAAGTTGACAGCTATACTCAAATTAGTTTGTTATTTGATGACATTCACAGTTAGTTCAGTAGTTTTGTAAAATGAACGATTACTCGAACGAAGAGAGAGTTTTTATCGTTAAAACATATTAGAGTGGGGTTAGTTTGCGTCGAGTGGGAGATTTATTTCCGTAAAATTTAATAATAGTCCAATACCGTCTGCACTTACAATACACAGTTGTGTTCGGAAATGTGAAGAATTTGCTAATATTTCAGCAGAATCAGAAGCTAGAGGTGGTTAGTATTTATTATTTAATTTTGGTTTTGATAAAAATTTTAATGTAATTTTAATAAATGTAATCGCAGGAATGTTGGTGCGGATGGCAGGGAATTGGAAGTAGGTGTTTTGGGATTGATCAATATCGACCCACCATACAGCATAAGACAAATTGTTAGTGAATTAAATGTATCAAAGTCGGCGGTATCTCAGACATTAAAGAAGCACAGATATCATCCATAGAAACATCAGTGTCATCAGGAAATATTTAAACCACACGAAGAAATTAGAAATGTATTTTGTGTAGAAATGCAAGAACGTGTCAATCAAGATCGTCGTTGTTTGTAATTAACATGTTTCACGGATGAACGTACTTTTACTTCAATCAACGTACCCAATATGCTAAATACTAGGTGTTGGACTCAAGCAAAGCCATAAAATTAATCTGTGTACAAGAACCCATCAGAAATTATTTAAATAATACATTTCTAAATCATTGGATTGGCAGAGGTGATACCATAAACTGGCCAGCTAGATCTTCACCTTGTGACTTTTTTCTGTGAGGCCACCTTAAATCTAAAATTTATAAAAAGCGCCACCCAAATATTAATTCTTTGAAGGAAACAATCGTTGCAGAAGGTGGGCTAATAAACGAAAGGCAGTTAGTCAATGCTAGAAATTCCTTTTATAACAGACTCGGATATTGTTTACATCAGAATGGGGGGCTATTTCAATACTTGTTAAAGTTTTATACCTTGATTGTAGCTCATCTCTGTAGAATATTAGTAATTTCTTCATAGCATGGTCAATAAAAATTAATGTTGCTATTAATTAATGTTAAAATAAAATAAATATGAAAAAAACCTTTAGCTTCTGATTCTGCTGAAATATTAGGTTTCATCGAAATTCCGGACATAGCTGTGTATTGTAAACGGTGCAGACGGTATTGAATTGTTATCAAATTTTACTGAAAACAAATTTCTCGCTCACCGAAAACTACCCCACTGTAATAAGTATGTTTTAAATATAATAATTATTGTTTATTTATTGTGAAATTATTTATGTATAGTAATTATGCTAATAAAGTTATTTTCATAAAAACTTTCTCTTCGATCGAGTAAACTAACTCTGAATACCACCAAATAATAAATTAATTTGAGTACAACTGTCAACTTTTTTCAAGTCAAGGCAACTCATAAAAAATTTCATTTTCATTGATATCAAAACATTTCTATTGGTTGAATTGGCGAGCAGGAATCTATGAAACTGTTAGAATACAAAGTTAAATCCCTATGTTCTAGTTTGAAAGTGGACACCCGGTATAAGCGATTGTGTAGTAATAGTTGTACTAAAAGCTGGTACTCGACCTATTTACATTTAGTATGCCAATAATGCTTTTCAAATATTAATTGTCCCAACATTTCTCCAAACAAAAGTATATCTTTCTGTGAAAACATAATTTTTTGATCCAACTACAAATTGGAGAATATTTCGTTGATAAAAACCTACGATAAAATTCTTTTCATGCTTGCAGATATTTTCGCTTCTGAATGTTATACCAAATTGCTTCCCAATGTGATCTAATTCAGTATAAACTTCAACTCTTTGTTGGATTTTAAATCAATCAATTCTTTTGTTAATCACATCTTGTTACAGGCGAAATAACACTTTACGACGGTTTGATACAATCGAAAACGATACTTGCGACCTTGAAGGCCACACTTTGGGATAGTCACTTAATCTGATAAAGTCTATATGGTTCGTTAAGACAGTCTGATACACAAAAGTCAAAGCTCACCGTAATCACGCCTCAACTATCCTGTAACAGGGAGTGGACCGACTACAGCTCAGTGGGAGAGGGTTTGAATCAACACGACGTAGCTTAGGGCGTGATGCTGTCATAATAGGGATTGGTTGTAACCAAATTAAAGAGGGATAGGTGCCACGAAGTTTATGTAAAGAGGGGGAAACTTATCAGACGGCCCTCGTAAAAATCCGAATTCCAAGGACAGTTGCTTTGCTTCGGCGTTATTGTGGGATGGTCAGGCTTGCCTTTTGGATCTACCTTTGTTGGTCTCCTTGTATTTGCCAAGAGACCTTATATTTAATATACACCAAAGTAAAGGATAACACAAATACAGCCATGTATCATAAATACAACACACTGAAGAATCGAATTTGAATCTATTAAAAATCAAATATGCATGTATATATTTAACGACACAAAAAGGTCCACCGGTTATACTGAAGTTAAGCGTGAACGGTTAACAAAATAATGAATCTGAATAATTTGGTTCAAAAGTGACCATTGCGAACAGGTCAAGCATGCTCGCACAAAGCGGCTAAGTATAGTTACTCCTATCCCGAATGTAGGTCACGCGAACATGTTTTAAACTTAGCTGGCGCAACTCTTCTATTACGTCACACAATTTTCAAAATGCGAATCACAAAATAATTTAAAATTCACTATAATACTAATATATTGTACCCGTTACTGTCCGGCGAAGCGAATGTTTAAATGCAGCTGGTACGCCTCTTTGATGAAGGTTCTAGTCGAAAATGGGAAGCGTAATTCGCTAGCAGCGATAAATTACTACAAGGAATGGCTCCTCAAAATGGTTATGGACACAGCATAAAGGTTCTTGCCGTATCAAGTATTGAAAGCGGGTACACCGAAGGCTAATTACCTCTACACCACGAAAATGGGCCCTTTCAGAATCTCCGTCTAGAGATTCATCGAGGGCGTTGATTGCACAACTTGCATCGATACTGAAAGGTTGATTGACATTTTTAAATATTGCCCCAGACAGAACTCACCTCTTGAGCGTAAGCGATGACACAACCACCATTTGCTTCTTTATTGTTAGTTGCACCTGAGCGCGTCAGATGAAGAATTCGGAAGCTGCAGGCACAACAGGCAACGAATTCACAAGCACAAATATAATTTCGAAGACTTCAGAAGGCGCACAATAGGGTTAAATGGCTTCAAAATGCACTCGAGCACTGCGGGGCCCCCGGAGGCGCAAATTCAACATCATTGTCGACTATCTTAAGGCGGAAGCGGGAATGACTCGAAATGGGGACGGGAAAGAGAGGGAATGCGAGAGGCTTTGCAGAACGTCAAATTTACGAGACTAGCGCAGTTCATTGGGACCAACATGTTCAGACTGGTTCGTGGGGCCGACTTTCTGATGCTAGCTGAGCTTAGCCTGAGGGAAAACAGTAATTTCGCAAACTGAACGCAACAGATGTCGCCAGTTCTCGAATTTGTACTGAACGTTGCCCAAATAAGTCTAAAAGATGAGGAAATACGGAAATATTTAAAATGGAAGAGCGGTAGTTTCAAAACGCAATTACATCGTCAAGATGTCCTAACAACTTCGATTATTTTAACACTGTCTAAAACCCAAGCTGGAATCTTTCTGGCAAGAACATCTTCGAAAAAGTTCATACGTAATGCTTACAAATGAAGATAGTAGATTGAATGTTATTCTGTATTTCTGTATTTTCCTTGAGCACTGAAAAACTAAAACTGGTAAGTTTCACGTTTCAGGATGTGTTTGAACAGAACAGGCTTTGAAACTAATGCCTTCGTTTCAATCAAATTCGTTTTATCTCATTGTAGCTGCTATTTCATTTAATTAAACTTGAATAATAAAGCTGATATAAAGACTAGAAAAGCGGCTCTTTGAGTTTTTAGTTCACCCAAGGTGGCAATATCGCCCACTTTGGGAACCAAAATTGTCTGAATAATCTCTGAAACATTGAATAACCCCTCCTTCAGTCTTATGCCATTCAGCGCCCACTTTGGGAATCACTGTTATCGAAGATTCCTTTCACAGCTTTTTTAACAACATTTTTTATTTAAGAAACTATCCTGGTAAAACTGCATGGTCTTCTAGAATTTAGTATAATTAACGTGTATGGATAAATATCTAGGGTGTTCTGTTTTTCCTGCACATACTTTCTACACAGTAAATACCAGTAGTAATAAAAAAAAATATTTATTTACAACAATCTGAACAACAATCTAAAAAAATTTTTAGATGATTTTTAATTACTATCAAAAATTAGAACACCCATAAAATTGAGATTTACTGCACCCAAATGCTTAATTAAATAAATTTAATGAAGCGAATTTAAGTTAAGTAGCGCACTCCAATAGTGTAGATTCTTAAAATTAAATTACTAAAGCATGAAAATATACGCCCATCTAAGTATTTTGTTCAGAATACTTTCTTTAGATGCACTGTTAAACTTTGCAAAGAAAATGATTATTAGTACTCTTTTGAGTTATCTGTACTAAAGTAAAACTTATTAAAAAGTATATAACTTTTTCATTGCAGAAAAGCTGCAGCATTCCACTGCGAAAATAATAAGGTTGTAAAAGATGGAAAAGCAAATGCACTTTATAAAATCTCAATTTAATATATTTTCTATTTTATATACCTATTTATATTTTCCCGTATACAGTCTGTATCTCGGTAAGCAAGTATTTTCGGAAATGTTGCAAAATAAGATAACAACCTGTTTAACGTTTAAAAAATAATACATTTTGCTTTTCAATAAATTGTGAAGAAGTTTACGTTCGTGTAAATATTGTCAGAAAGTGAGCGTCTAATTAATAAATTACAAATAAAGATTGTCTTTCAAAATTTCATGAGAATCTAAAAACTATTCTCTCTACGAAAAAATGCAAGGACGTATGTTTAAGTAATTTATTTTTAAAAATCTGCACCGCTGTTTTTGCTAGTTTACTCCAATGCCATTCATGAAATAACTCTTTTTTTTAATTGCTTGAACTTGTTAAGGAGAGGAAAAACTGTAAGCCTTTAAAAATATATTATCAATATGACATTTCATATTATTAATATTATTAAATAGTTCCGAGAAAAAACCGGAACACCCTGTACGTACATAAGTAACTACGCATTGGAGATGATTTGGAGGTTGGTTTCGGATAAGAATTTTGTTGGGGCTGCTGTAAATTTACAGAAGCGCAGTTATAAGTAACAGTTAAGTCAATAGTCAAACATTGGCATTTTAATTACTATTATGTCCTACCAGTACATTTATTAAAATTAATGACTCTATTTTATAGTTATTAAGGTACCAAGGGCATTATGAGTAAAATAAGAGCCCAAGATTGTTAGTGTACTAACCGAGGGTTTGGCCCGAGGTGTGTACAACAATCGCGGGCTCTTAGCTCATAATGCCCGTGGTGCCTTCAAGGTTTTATGTCCTACCAATTTTCTTACCTAATTCATATTCATATTCAATTCATATAATTACTATGATATAGTATTTAAGATTGATCTAGTTAGCTGATCTAACTTAGATTTGTGACATTAGCTGAGCTGTCATTAATTTTCATTGTGACAGTGGTGCATAATAAAGTTGTATCCATGGAAACAGATACTGTTAATTTTTCATAATAACCCTAGTGTTCTTATGAAGAAAATAATTGCCCTGGAGCGTTATTTTGTATTTAAGATACCTTAAAATAATATCATTAATTTCAATTAATGTACTGGTAGGACATAAAGGTATCTTAGATACAAAATAACGCTCCAGGGCAATTATTTTCTTCATAAGAACACTATTATGAAAAATTAACAGTATTTGTTTCCATGGATACAACCTTTATTTCAAAAATTATGCACCACTGTCACAATGAAAATTAATGACAGCTCATCTAATGTCACAAATCTAACTTAGATCAGCTAACTAGATCAATCTTAAATACCATAGCATAGTAATTATATGAATTGAATATGAATATGAATTAGGTAAGAAAATTGGTAGGACATAAAACCTTGAAGGCACCACAGGCATTATGAGCTAAGAGCCCGCGATTAATTTCACAAATATATATATAGTTGTGTAGCGATCTATTCTCTAATTTTATTTATAAAATCGTACCCGACATATGAACGCTTACACACAATATATAAGAACGCGATATACCTACATTGCATTGCAAGTAATAAAAACACTTTTAGATGAAGCCTTAACATGTCATTTCACGACCTGCTGAATTGTTTGACAAACGTCGTGACATTTGTTACACAATTCAGCAGGCCGTGTGTCATTTCATTTGCAGTTTTGACTACAAAGTAGGCACTAAACAGCAATTTTTTACATTCGTACTGCAAGTTTTTCCCAGATGCTGTTTTCTGTTCCATTGCTTTCCGCACTGTAATCATACGTGTCTGCACAATACGTCAATTTCCCAAACATTAAACTAAATTATGCTAACTGTTTGGTTTGAAAATTCAGAAACATTTAGCATCATTGCACAACAATCAGATCATAAATTAACATTTATCGCAAGCCACACCATAAAGATTAAAACAGGCTAGGAAGATTTTTATAAATTTACTTACGTTGAAATATTTACTAATCCTTTACGTGTTCTTTGATCATTAAATCATATATCATAAAGTATGTAGATATAAGCAATCGTGCTCATGCTGTTATGAGTAACTCGATCTTCTAAGCCGTAATTGAAAAAAAATCTTTTATCTACGACCACTACTAAAAGTAGGCTTTTTAACACTCGCTTGTTTCACTAAAAGTGACGTTTTATAGTTTACCGTGTTTAAAGAAATCAGCTGTTTACTTTTAGCACATGTGACGCGAGGTTCAAAACTACAATTTCGAACTGCAACTGAAGTTTTAAAGCTATTCTAGTTGCTTCTTGCGTTACAGGTAAAGCGGTTTTGAAATAATTAAAGCGTTATGTAATGAATACAGTCATATGTGGAGTATAAATAATTAAATTTCGTACCTGTCCTTGACAGCACGGGCGTGGCCAAAACAATCGCCAGCCGCGTAGGCTACTATTCATTATTATGCAGCGTCGCATATGCGAACCTTTCTTAAATCGATATTTATGGATTAATAACGGTAAAATTAAGGTCGTAGATAAAATATTGTATGCAACGCGTGCTAAAAGTCGTTTATGCGCGAGACATGTTATGAAACTCAGCCTTCGGCTTCGTTTCATAATTTTCATGTCTCGCGCATAAAAGTCGACTTTTAGCACTTGTTGCATAAATAGCTATTAATGATGAACTAAAATGTTATTGCTTTTATATATTCCATTACGGTTGTATGTGCTTATAACCTCGCAAAGTCAAAATTGTAAACTTTATTCGTTTAGCTCAGCAATACGGGTTTTCATATCAAATCGTATTTACATATTCAGTGTGGAAATTAAGTTGCGATGACGTCATAACATTAAAAAAAATATTAAAAAATCTGTTTCTGGGCAGCAATTTAAATCGTTACATCCCTTTGACATTTATTCTTGAAATCGAAGATTAACGGAGTTACCAAATTTACGCCTTACTGAATTTCCACATTTTAGATGTAATTACCATTTAGAATGTTAGAATTTCGAGTTAGGTCAGTATTCGTTACGTAATTTATACTTTCAGATTATATATATTTTAGCTTTTAATATAGTTGTGGCACTGCGCAGTTGCAATGTGGTGTGCATTGATAAGATGAGTCTTCAGATTAGCTTTATGTTTCGTCACGTAATGGCACTGTTGAATGCTGCACGTAAAGCGGGGATCTTTTCCGCATTCGTATTTTGTGTGTCTCCATAGTGACCGTTGTTGCTTGTAACCTTTATAACAACGTTTGCAGAAATAAGATGCCGCATTACCTACAACACAACACACACTAGAATTAGCCTAAGAAAATAATGCTATACGTCAGCAAATAAAAAATACAAAATTGGATAATGTAGCAAGTATAATAATATGTATCTAACACCTTCTTATTATTGCGTAATGCGTATAACTATACCAATTTGCGTAAATTATATAGGTGACAACCGCATGTGGATTTATGAGAACTATATAATTTAACTCACTCAACGTCACTTTGACTTTGAATTTTCACAGTTCATAGGAAGTAAAAGTGTCGCTTTAACAATATATGATTTTTGTATCAGTAAGTGAAACGTCAACTGCAACGACAGATTTTGATATTAAAAGTAATGTCTTTTGAGAAGGTCACAGGAAAAAACCGTAGGTTGTTACGTGCAGAATGCGCCGCCTGCCATAATTTTGAATTTGAACGCTATTTTCCCGCGCGTTGCGCATTGGCGTTCGGCCGTGTCTTCTGGCGATAGCTTTTATCTGGAAAAACCATTAGCAGGCCGAGACTCGCTACGCGTCTTCTTCGCCAGCTTTCGAAGCGAGCAGTTCTTTAGTGCTATTCACTAGTTCGGGGATGCTTATTTAGGGCTATTTGGTCGAGTTGGAGACGTGAACTTAGGAATGCCCTCACGTTTTCGTGGATGAAGCCCCCCGAACGCAATTAAGGACTTTGGTTTCCTTCGCTAAGGCGGATCTATTTGGTGTTAGCATTTTTCGAGCTGTTCCTTTTCTGCGCCCAAAAACCATCTGGGGTGAGTAGCTATTTTACGCTGAGAGGCCTGGCCGTGCGTGTTCTATTAGAGCCCTGTTTTCCCTCTTACAGCAAGACGTACTAGGCAACATTTCGCCTTCGAGCCGTGTTTGCCGCAATTTGCGTTTTCGCTCTGGAGTCGCTGGACCTGCCGGGCCACGTGCCGCAACGTTCCGCGAGGCGATTTGTCGAGCCTTCACGGGCCCGCTTCTCCTTGTCGCCGGCGCACAATTAGGGCACAAGAGGGTACCGTAATTAGTCCCGAGTTTTGGCCTTTCGACCTGTGGGAGCGGCGTTGTTATTGCCGGCCCCCTAGGCCACCGACGACCGCAAAACGTTCTTGGCCGACGCCGAACCACTAACGCAACGACGCCCAGATCCAGAGCTTTACGTCTGTCGCAGCGAGCCGCTGACGAAGTGGCCCATTTTTAACTTGTTGTAACGTATATGTTTGTCCAAACTGTAAGTACATTTAGTGCATGTGTTACTTAATTAAGGCGGCTCTCATCCTTCATTTCATGCTAGAATTAAGATTGTCTATGTAAAAATGTTATAGCTTATTTTTGCATGAAATTAAACTATTTTAAATTATCTGCATATGATTTGTGTTAGCTACGGTCCGGTTGTTTTATCGGAGCCATCTTACAGGGAGTATTATATGCTAGGTACCGAGTTTACAATTTCTCCACAGTTCACCGGGGTGCAATTGTCGTACCTTCAAAAAATTGTTGGCGCTGGGCATTTTGTTTACTTCATTAACTCTACCGACATCAATCCCGCCCCCTACTACCGATTGAGCCGGCGGCCGGCAAATTGCACCCAAGTGTACCTTTTGTATTGTTTGATGCTGCTTGGAAAGATTGCCCAGAATCTTACATCATAAAGGCCTAACAAGGTATCACGAGCAAAAAGTGTTTACAGCGCTTGGCATGCATGCCGCGTTCTATAAACACACTCTTGATACATAAATAGCGATTTGCGAAAGATAATGCTGATGCCAAAAGAATAAGTTAGAGAAATAACATTAAAATATTTCACTTACTAATGTAATACTGATTTGTCTTTTGAACACGCATGCAATTTCAGCTCCTGTTTATGGTAAAATTTAACAGGGCAAAGGATTAAAGGTAGTTGCTTTTCTTTGCTACACTCCACAGTTTGGTGACTCCTAAATTTATTCTCAGGGTATATGATTTGGAATAATTGTGAAATTTCAAAAGTCGAAGTTTGCATGTCTTTTCTTGCATAGGAACACCTACACAAAAATGTATGATAATAACCGTAGTATGTATTGTAAACTGTCAAAACTATATTAATATAATAGGTATATTTTGATAATAAATACATTTTTTTCTATAGCACATGTTAAAGTGTGCTTTTATCAACTCAAAACAAAAGGTCAAGATTTACTTTAACAGCAAGGGTAGATAAAGTAGCACTTTAACATCAAGGATAGATAAAGTAATTTAATTTTCTAACTTTTGTTTAAATTAAATATGACAGCTTCGTATTAACGTAGCAACCCAATCTAGCTACTGACAGTTTGAAATGTCATTATTTTCTTTTAAAATTGTTAAATTTCTTGCTATAGAAAAAAATATTGTATTATACACGACGATAAAGTTATTTCTATCCACTCTTGAATCATTAACGTCTCGACTTCGTCTCGACGTTAAACGATTCACTCGTGGATAAAATTTAACTTTATCGTCTTGTATAATAAATTACTATTAATTCTCATTACAAGTTGACTTATTAATTTATATTTTACACAAAACAAATGGAAGTGAGATACATTTTGAATACTCGACGGTTGCATCTATATAAATAAAAATCAATTGCCGCATGTATGGTACATCATCACTTGAGAACGACTCGACCGTTTTGGCTCATTTTTTTTGTTGTGTTCGGTATTGTCAGGAAAAGGTATGTATGAAAGAAAATTTTGGGAAAATCCACTGGAAAAGTCGGAAAATTTCAAAAATTTGGAAAAATTGATTTTTTTCAGGATGGAAAAACCGGAACAGAACAATGGAAAAGTCATGTTCCCAATTGAAATCAGACAATGCGAGTTTTATTCATTTTGATGAAAATGTTCGAAAATCGTCCCTCAAAAACATTAAAGACTCGATATCAAAATATGGCGTCACTGTGTGACGTTCAGTTTGACAGTTCTGCTGTGTATTTCATCATTCTGTGACAAGTTTTCATAACTACAACACGTTCCGCATTGAAAATTTATATTTTGCGAAAAATAATTGAATTCGAAGCGATAGTGCAGTGTGTGATTTCAGTTCGTGGTTTATTTATTTGGAAAAAATTCCACCAGTGAGGCGTCGAAATATCGCTGCGAGTTCAATACATCTACACCTTTTACTAAGTAATACTAAATACGAATGCTTAATCTACACGAGATTTTGCAAAAATCGTGGTTTTCAAAACATACAGGCATAGGTTCACGTAATATTATTCCACTTGATGAGTGGCGTGTGGCTTAACCGTTAGGAATTTTCATACATTGAAATTTGAAAGATGAAAGTTAAATTGTAGGAAAAATTTAGACTTATTGAAAATAAGGCAAATGATTACATAAATAGTAATAAATGATTTTAAACCTGTAACAACGTTAATTTGCAAATGGAAAAAACTTTGTAGACGGTGAGTAGAATCTCGCTCTTCCCAGCGGAACCGAT
The DNA here is from genome assembly GCA_940337035.1 of Agriotes lineatus. Lineage (NCBI taxonomy): Eukaryota > Metazoa > Arthropoda > Insecta > Coleoptera > Elateridae > Agriotes > Agriotes lineatus. The sequence continues at coordinate 29,556 of CALNHX010007217.1, forward strand.
TGATAGCCAGACGCTTTAACCTCTGGGCTACCACGTATTATATTCACTTATGACTGACTTATAAAGGACGTGGTGTGGAGAGGACCGATGCAGGGTGTTCACCCAATATATGTGGGGTACAAACCATTAGTATTTTCGCCAAGGGTAAACATTTGAGCTATGTGCAAAATATTACTTTTATTTAACTAATGGTTTTTTAGTTAAAGCAAAAATAAACTGAATTTTATATTTTTAAGATGCTCACTCTGTAGGTATACAGAATGTATTAAAAATGGCGCATAATTTTCAAGTAGGGCGATTCTTTGATTAAGCCTTCGGTTCATTTTTTAAATCTCACAGGTGCAAAAAGAAGCTGTAGATACTAGTTGCATACATAATTTTTTCGACTACCACATATTTATGATAAAAGAGATTACAAAACGTCAATGTCATTTCAAATTTAAAAATCATGTTGGGTATGCCTTCATTGTTTTAAAAATGAAAACTCACCACATTTAATAAAAAGTTTGACAGAAGTGCGCAATAAAGTGCAAGATGTGTGCAAAAATTTAGTATGCAAAAACAACATGCTTTTGACGTATGAAAAGTATTAAATAATGGTCTGCTTTAGGAAATGGTAGTCGAAAAATGGTATTTTTGTATTAAGTGCGCGAAATTAATAATTTTGGAATGATTTTTGCTTTTTTTCACGTCGTTAATCGTAACGTAAATAAATATCCTATTTCTTACCACGTTAAAAAATGGCAAACTTCGTGCATTGATAGCGATGCGCGAATGTCCTCTTTTTTTACGGTTGTCACGAAAATACTTTTTTCGTACACTAGCATTGAAAGAGCTACTTTGCCGTACAATTTATTAATCAGAAAGTTGCACTTTGCGGTATTCGTACGGTAAAGTAGTATTTTGCGGTATTCGTTTCGATTCCTTAGTTACAACACATATAAAACGTTACGTACATAATAACATTACTCTACTTATTTGCTATATACGAGGATACATTTAGTATTCCTTTTTGTATGCTAGTGTACGAAAAAATATTGTAGGAAACTCGTATGAAAGTGGCTTTTCCATACTCGTCTAGAAAACATCTCACTCGTACTGAAAAGCTCCACTTTCTATACTTGTAACGTAAATTACTATTTTCTTAGGTAAACTATCTTTTTCGTTCTAAATATGTCAAAATGTCGTCAAGGAAAGTTATGCCAAATGTAAAATTTTGGTCTCTTGTAAAATATCGGGCTACTTTTTTTTATCATCTAGGGACTCTGAAACGTGAAATTCTGAAAAAATTTCGAAAGCTGATTTCGTCACGATTACAATACTACTTCTTTCGTCTAGGTTCAAAAACAATTGAACGTTCAATCGATTAAAAATCTGCGCGCAGATTACCTGCACATGCGCTTATCCGCGTTTAGAGTGAACGGTCTCGTATAATAACAAAGGTACATTTTGAAACTAATCAACGCCGATCGGTGCTGGCAGTCGAAAGCAGGCAACCTGCTTTCTTTATAAATATACTCTTATACTTTTTTCGCTAAGATGAAAGAAGTATTATAATCGTGAAAAAATCACCTTCCCCGATTTCTTCAGATCTTAACGTTTCAGAGTCCTTAGATGACAAAAATGTGCTTTCTCAATTCCTTCTGTCTGTTTGCCTGTCTTTCGGCGACATAGCTCAAAAACGTTGTCACTAACATACACTATTGACAGAAAAAATACCCAGTTTTTACTTAACGTGACCTTTATCAAGATAACTGCGATTTTCTTCCATGCTTCGCAGAATCCTTATTTTATTAGCGTTCTATAGTTTGATTCTCAGAATTTCGGTGAGTAGCAGTACTTCAAAATAATCACAATAAAAGAAAACTGCTTGCTTTATTGTAATTAATCTACATTTAACAAAACCCTCAACGATACAATGTGAATATTTTATTTTCATTTCTTGAAGTGCTTCATAGCAATATGGATTTTTATCTACGACCACTACTAAAAGTAGGCTTTTTAACACTCGCTTGTTTCACTAAAAGTGACGTTTTATAGTTTACCGTGTTTAAAGAAATCAGCTGTTTACTTTTAGCACATGTGCTAAAAGTGACGCGAGGTTCAAAACTACAATTTCGAACTGCAACTGAAGTTTTAAAGCTATTCTAGTTGCTTCTTGCGTTACAGGTAAAGCGTTTTTGAAATAATTAAAGCGTTATGTAATGAATACAGTCATATGTGGAGTATAAATAATTAAATTTCGTACCTGTCCTTGACAGCACGGGCGTGGCCAAACCAAATCGCCAGCCGCGTAGGCTACTATTCATTATTATGCAGCGTCGCAGATGCGAACCTTTCTTAAATCGATATTTATGGATTAATAACGGTAAAATTAAGGTCGTAGATAAAATATTGTATGCAACGCGTGCTAAAAGTCGTTTATGCGCGAGACATGTTAAGAAACTCAGCCTTCGGCTTCGTTTCATAATTTTCATGTCTCGCGCATAAAAGTCGACTTTTAGCACTTGTTGCATAAATAGCTATTAAATGGCACTTTTGTCTAAAACTGTGGGAACAAATATTGCAGTGAAATTGTTTTTCTTTTCCACACACTTGAATTAAGTGTACCCTCAGAGACTGTTTGTTCTTGTAGTACTTATTACATTGGTTGCAAATATATCTCCCCTTTTCCTCTGATTCGCAACCTAAAACAAATGTGCTATATTAATCCTATTATACGAATATACAAAATAACTACACATACTAAGTAATTTTACTACCTTTAAAAACAGATTCTAAATTGAAGATGAGTACAAGCACTTTTACTTGTTATTGTCTAGCGAAGATACGCTTGACATGTCATGTTACTCAGCTCGTGATAGGATGTAAAACGAATTGTTATTAATTAAAAAAACAAAAATACCATCAACCTAAATACGAACGTCTACTGTTGAAAATGAAATAAATCTACAACATTTAATTTTTACAGAAGAGATCAGCTCTATTACAATAGGTATAAACTAAAACATCTAGCTCTTTATAAATATAGTAAACGTTAACACAAAACTGCTTTTATTTCATAAAACTCATCTTTCTACAGACCCAGTACAAAGTGTATCAATTTTCACAGGTCTTACTTTTTGCGCTATTATTAAAAGCGTAAAATCCAATAACATAATTATATTCCTAAATTTTTTTGATGTGCAACACTAGTTTGGTTATTCCCTTCTTCGTTTAACAATTCAAATGTTTAAGTTTCGACATACTGGAAATGAGCGGCATATTACCCAGTTATATTTTGAATGCGGCTTGATCACATTGCCACTATTGGTATTTACGCCGCAATTCATTTAGACCGTGCTATCACTAGTTGATTAACGAAATTGTTTACCAATGACTGTTTTGTAAGTGAACAATGAAATTTGATTATTCTTGAAATGATGAAATATCTTGTTGTACACGTTGCAATTGTGAAAACAAATATACCGTCATAAATTCAAGGCAAATCTTTATGCTTTATTAAGTGTGCTAATAAGTTGTGTCGTTGCAGAGAAGTTTTGTACTTATATGTCTTGTTACATTGTGTACAAGCAAATGTTTCGCTGGTCGGTCGGCCTTGCTCTAGATGAGATGTTTTTCGCAGATTCCCAGTTGTAAAACCTGTAACAAGTAACTAACGGTTAAGAAACATACATACAACTTACTAACATGTGAATCGTATCAAACTTTTTGTCAGTTCTGTGGTAAGTACTAATACTGTCCACTCTGAAACATTATTATTGGACGATGTTAGACAAGGTAACTTAGTAAGATTAATAAAGTCGTAGTTAAACATTAAGCTCAGTTTGTTTATTTGTTATGGACAGTGTCTCAGCATATGGAGTACCACTAAGCTACCGAGCCCGGCTATAAAGCTAAAGTGTTTAGCTGTAAACGATTTCACTCACAGCGGCAAATATAACATAAAGAGTCGCACACAGATGGCTGTTTGGTCCTCTACTTTGACATTATTTTCGATTTAAAAATATATTCAAAAGGTGACAAAGTGCAAGTTTCCTATCGATACTTCAGCACAAGGATAGGATGGAGCGGCTTTTGCCATTCGATCTTCGTGAGGTCCGCTTCTTAAGACACATTAATTTAGGTTTCGTAGTCTGTTAAAACGCTGCTTTCAGTGTGGTATGGCCGTTATCATATTTTGTTACAAGTATATGATCATGCCATATGACCGACGACATCCGCTAAAGAGAATTCGTAAGGAAGACGTGAATGAATTATTACGAAGCCTATATGGCGTGTAAGTGTATCGTGTGTGGTAATTCAACAACGAAATTCTTTGATACTACGTTATTAGAACTTCAAAATAATAACTTAGTGCTAAGGAAGTTGATGATCCTGTTAATGCCGGAGGGTTGCCACAAAGGCCATTGAAATACGTAAAAAAAGGCATGCTGATAATGTTTTTCCATAAAACTTAAATAAAATTATAGGATGGCCGATTTTTTAAAATGTATTTTTCGATATCTGTTTAAGTTCAAGCTACACGGTTATCTCTGATGAAAGCTTTTGTAAGTTGCGGCATTTTTGCACAGTAAAACTTTAAATGGTTTTTAAGACTAAGCTTGTTGCTATACAATCTTCCACAAATTGTACACAAAAACGGTTGTCGTAAAACAAACCGTAGTGTAAGTACAACCCTAAAGTAAAAACTATTTATGAGTATAATTCAAACAAGAATATGAAAACTAAATAATCAATAGTGTTATGTTGCATATATTTAGCTTTTTGAAAGTGTCTGATTTTGTGTACTGGTTGCCCGCGCCTCTACGGCGGATTTGCCTACTTGAATAATAATTTAGGGACGCTTCATTCCCACGCCATTGTCGGCGGATGCTACGCTTGCTGAGTTACTCCATCCGCACATGGCTCTGAACATCGCCGGGTAAGTAAGGAAGTCTTCTTCGCGCTGTATTTAATTTCACTCGTTTTCTGTAGTGGATTATTTTCTCCTTATAGCAGTCAGCGAGAAACCGTAGGGCAGTTTGCAAAGGTTTAACTTTTGTTGCATCTGGATACGGAGGTTCTCCGAGGGCATGGCCTTGACCCGTCCATATTCTTCAGGTGGCGGCCCGCTTCACACCTGTGGCATGAACTCTTTAGAGTGCAGGAAGGGATTCGACTCCGGAACGCCTTTACAGGTTACAAGTTTCCCCTTTGTATGGTCATTTACTGGCGTCCAGTGTCCTATCGCTTTAAACTTCGTTCGGGCATTTTGACGTTTGGATTTTCGCCGTGACCTTGGGAGTATACAGTTAGCTTTGCGAGCTTGGTACCTGGAAGCACACATAGCGTATCGCCTTGCAAACTATTGTCTGATTTTGATGTGTGCGATAACATTGTATCGCTGTATTGTGAACTTTTAAGAATGTATTAAGATGTAATTATATATTAGACTTTCTGAGTTTTTGTGAGGTGCCTCGTATTTTGTCGACCTGTAAATATATACATAAATTAATGACAATTGTATGCTGTGATTTAGATGATTTTTGAGGCTTTCACGGCCATTGTCATTAAGTAACAAACGACTTCCGGGATTGGACCGTGTCATGATTGAGATCGAAGAAGTCAACGTTTCGCCCACTTTCGTAAGGGGCTTCATCAGGAGGAAAAAAGCAAAAGAGCACGGTAACTCAACGTGTTAACCACGCCAGAGGCGAAACTCGACTGACTATCGCGATGGCGCTTGCCTATAAATTCTCGCCTTTCTTCTTTCGATAGTCAGTCGAGTTTTGCCTCTGACGTGGTTCACACGTTGAGTTACCGTGCTCTTCTGTCCCTTCCTTGCAAAGAGTTAGCACACGCGCTATTTGTAGAAGGTTTTCACCTTTGCCCAAGGGTGTCTCGAATGTGCAGAAATTTGTAGAATATTGTGCCCATTTCAGTTCAGATCAATGTACGCAAAGCAAATAGACATCGCTTTACATGACACAACCATAACGAAATGTTTGCGAGCTACGACACTCGAAAAAGTACAAAAATGTTGTTTGAATTTTTATTTTCATTTTGTATTTGATGCTTCTGAGAGGAATAACTAAAAAATTTCCTAAAAATCTACAATTTTTTACCGGTTTGTTTAACAAACTATTGGTAGGGGTTATAGAAGACGCTAAATGTTAGCAAGGGATATGCTCTTTTGAAAGCTATCTCTTATGAGAATTTGAAATCGAATTCTAAGTATTTCATACGGCGCCATTTTGAACCTCTCAATTCATTTTAGAATTCTGTAGTTTCTAAGCAATTAGCTTTTCTGCATTTTTTCTAGAATTTTACTAGCACATAAAATTTCATTAAACTCCATCTACGATTTCTAAGAATTTAGAGAAGCACAATAGCACCCACAGATTCAGAAAACTTAATATTAATCATTACATAAACAGTAAGACTGATTTCCATTTTATATAAGAAAAAAACATGTATTTGCTTGTACACTAAATTACATACCAATACAATTACTAGTACATGCACTTAACTTTTTTCTAAAGTGAATAATATAAGTATTGTAACCACGCCCAAATAACACCAAATTTTTGACCAACACAAAGCAATATTCCTTGTTTCCCAATTTAGAATTTATCTATTTGGGTGTGCTTTATAAGTAAATGTGTTTTCAAATCAGCTTTTCTCTTTGATCGATACGGACACTTCTCGCACTGAAATTCTCGTTTTTTTCCGCAGTCTAGTCTTGCATGAGCTCGCAGCGTGCTCAAGTTTTTGTACCGCTTATTGCAGTGTTTACAGACCAATTTTTGTTCTTCTACGTCGTTGATGGAGCAGGTTTCTTTGAGATGAATATCTAAAGTCAGAATCACAGTTTTAATAGTAATAATTTATGGCTGGAGCACTTATACGTAACAGAAATATTAAGTGAAACGTACTAAATACAATCTTTCTAATATTATTATGATATATTTTTTGGCTTTCTGCTGTTTAAAACTGAAAAACTTAAAACGCAGCATACTGCTACTAGTTCGCTAACATTAAGTAATGTTTGCATGCTCTAGAAAACTTTGCTTGCAAAATCATATATTTTAGCAGTTGAAAGTTCAAATCGCGTGCCATATTTGGCTCTAACTGCTCCTTCGATGATAATAGTATCTCTCTAAACGACGTCCCATTATTTCATTCTGTATACGTGTTCTGTAAAGGTTTTGGTGTTTTATTAGCTACCGGCCAAAAAAGTATTAGGTGCCAAAACATTTTCGACAAGCAGATTAATGAAAATGTGTCAGACCTTAAAACTCGAAATTTCACTTTCACTTCCTACCACGACAACCGACTGTATTTTAGTAATTTTACAGGACGATATAGTGTTGGAATGACAGACATCGACGAAATGTTCTTACAGTGTTCAATAATGCATATCTTACATAATAATAATTGTTCGTTCCATGTTTAGACAAAAATTCGTATATGTATGTCTAAAATGGGTGAGACAGATATTTTTAATCCCCGCTTTTGTGAGATTAGTAAGTTAGCGACTACTATTTCCTCTATCACACTAATTTTATGGGATCATGTGATACTAACTTACGATCTTCTAATCACTTTACCTTAATCAACGCAAATATCTTTAGGTATTATGAGGTCGATATTTTAACTTTCTTTAGGAAATATCTAAACTTAACATTTGAAAAATTACTAACGTTTTCACTCCAAAACTTCTGTAAATCTGTCGTATAAGTGAGAGGCACAAGAACAGGTAATACACGCTAGTTTTATTAAAAGGCCGCCGAAACGACTTTTTAAAAAACGTTTATTTTTATTTTATAATGAAATATAACATTGGAAGCACACAGATTAGCTGCCAGACAATTTCTTACATCTAGCTACGAACTAACTGGAACTTATCTTAAAGGTGCAGGCTACTTGTATATATACTATGTCTAATCAGCTAAGATAAGCGTTATCTCTAAGAGGGAGCGTGAGACAGGAAGCCACGTGCGTTCAAGGTTGCAGACTTGCAGTTCACACAAAGAAGCTATTATTGTTCAAGGTTGCAAGCTTGCAGTTTTACACAGGGGGCCATTGTCTAGTCATAATATAACTCGTCCGCCGATAAAATGTTCAATAGCGGTATTCAAATATGCCTCTATTGAACTTACAAAAAAGAAAAGAAAATTAAACTTACGTATTTACGTTAACTGGTTCAAAATCTTTATTTAGAAATCTAATAAGTTTAATCTTCATTGTGTTCCTATTATAATATTAATACAATACAAAAATGATTAATATAAGAATAGTAAATAGCGTAAATATAATCGCAGACACACTTAGGTTATCGGATTTAGTATAATTAACAGGTTTTAACAAATTTTCATATTTATTAAGCTTAATTCGGTCCTCAACCAATTTCTGGGTGTCAACGGGTATCAAGTCAAACTTTGAAACATTTATGTGATTCGATTCAGGAATTATTAAGCGGTTAATGTTTGAAATTTTTAAATTAACAATTTCATTTGAGGTTCTTTTTGCGGTGAACAACATGTGTTTTTGATTTATTGAAACAAGACAGTCTGAACTGAGGTGTAAGAGGTTAGTGCCAGATATTCCTTTTCTAAAATTCTGATTTTTACATTTGACGTCTAATATTGCTTCAGATGGGGAAGATATTAACCATGTCGTAGGATTTATTTGTGATATTTTGAACTCTGTTAAATTGAATAAATAAGGGATACATGTTTTATTTTTATTAAATGGCAGAAGTTGTGTTTCGCACAATTTGTCGTTGGGGATTTCGAAGTAGTTATTTTGATTACAAAAGTAGGTGTCTAAAGTTATAAGTTTACGATCACTTATTTCAACGGAAATGCTGTTTTTAACGTTGAATAATAAAGTACTATATGTAGGTATAATCAAACGAAATTGATAATTTTGGATAAAAATCGGAAATGGTATTAATTGTATCATTTGATAATCGTTGGTTTTGGAAGTAAGAGGTATATCGAATATATATGTAATTCTGTTTTTAACTTGGTAAACTTTTGTAATAATAATTGACTCGTATAAATGTAAATACTGTAACTCTGCAGGATATGGAATAGTTAAAGCTTTTTCTGATATGCTATTGAGATACGTTGAAATTTCATTTAGATTTTCAATTAAATCGTCATTATCAATTAATGACATATGCATCTGTTGATTTTGGGCAAAAGTTAATGCATTTTCTAGTTCCAAACAAGTGTTAATAAGTAGTTTTAAAAATTGAATTGCTTCTAGCAAGACTGTTTTTAAGGAGTATGTAGCGAGATTTTTGCCTAATTCTTCATTTTGAAAAATTATTTTATTTATATTTCTATCTAATAATTCCTGACTCTTTGCTATAACATTGATTACTGAAATGGTATCATTTAAAATTTTAGTTTGCTCTCTTCTTAGTCGTGTTACTTCATGTCTGAAGTGTCGTGATTAATATAAATTTTTAGTTTGGTGAATTAGATGTCGCCATTCTTCGCGGTTTTTGTGCTCTGTGAATAGCTTCGTGTGTTGTATTTCCGGTTAGGTTTTTAATTTGGTCTAGCCATCTGGTTGGTGAACGGCCTCTCGGTCTTTTTCCGTCCACTTTTCCTACTACTATAAGTTTTTCTAGCCCATCTTCTCTTCTTGTGATGTGTCCGAAATATCGTAATATCTTGGCATATATAGTCGATGATAGTCGTTGTATGATCTTCAATTCCTGCAAGATAGACTCGTTGGTACGATGAGCAGTCCATGGAATTCTGAGCAGTCTACGCCAACACCACATTTCAAAGGCGTCTATTTTCTTCCTATCGCTGGCTAATATTGTCCATGTCTCCGAAGCGTACATAAATGCAGGGAATACTAACGATTCTACGAGTTTTTTCTTTGTCATCTTTGTGATATTTTTATCTTTCCAGATGTTACGCAGACGAGTCATTGCTGTCTTTCCTATTCCTATTCATCGTTTAATTTCATCAGAGCAACCACCTTTGTTTGACACAAGTGAGCCTAAGTATATATAACTCTCTACGGTGTTGCAGCCTGCTATTTGCCGAATTTCTGGGTGGTTATTATTTTGGCGATCTACAATTAGGACTTTGGTTTGCTCTAATATAATGTCATTTTGAATTTTATTGCTTTCTTGTAATTTAGTAATCATAGATTCGTATCTGACTCCATCGTTGGCGTCGAGGTTGCCAGTTAAAAATTTGAAGACGGATCCAAGTCCGTAGAAAAGTCCTCTCTTATTAATTTTGTGTTTAACATCAGGAAATAATTGATTTAGGAGTTTATCTGCTTTTTCAAGATATTGTTTTAATATTATGGGTAAATTGTTATGATTGATAATAATATCGTCAATCTTTCTAAATTTTGTATATTCAATAACGTAACTTTTATTTTCAAGTAACGGTATTACTTTCATTAAATTAGTTCTAAGTGTGTCATAATTAACAAGTATAGGGGTATAGTCTATATTTCTAATAAGCGTCCATTCGCTTTGTTTAAGCACTACGTTTCCTAAGTTTAAGGGATATAATCCGGGATTACCTTTTAAATTCTTAATAATAATATCGCTCTGTATAACTGGTGATTGAGTCCGCAGGGTGCAGGCGATGAAGAGGGTAGTAATCCTGAAAAAAGGGAGAGCAATAATTCCTTTTAGTCAGGGTGTTTTATATTTCAATTTTTTTTTTAATTAGATTTAATTTTTAATTTCAACTTTACTTCTGAAATTTGTTTTAACAAATACTTTTTTCATTTAATTGGAATGTTTGATTTTTCCGAATTGGTTTTAATTTTAAATTTAATCTTTACTTCTGAGATTTGTTTTAACAAATACTTTTTCATTTAATTGAAATGTTTGATTTTTCTGAATTTGAATTTAATTTTAAATGGTTTAAAAGGTTTTTCTTTGTTTTCCTTTAGCAATATCAATTATAAAGGTATGTTGCTGTGAACATTTAGTTTTAACGCGAGAAATATTGTGATTATTGAAATTGTAAATACCAGATTAATACGAGCTTAGGTCTTGTTTGTTTGTTAAGTATAATTTTTATTTGAGTTTTTTCTGATTTAAATGATTTTAGTCTTAAGTTTTTTCTTAAGATGTTATTTTTTAAAATACTTTTGATACTTAAAGTTACTGATTTATTTATTAGAATTTATTTGCAATACTTGAAGTTTTTCAAAAATTCAAGGGTGTGAACAATCTTATTTCTTTTTTAAACATACGGTTAAAAATTTAGTTATTTTGGAAAAGTCTTTGATACATTTTCTATAATAGACTATTTGGTTAAAAATGATTTTATTTCGATTTTTAGGTGCTGGGAAATTTTGATTGTTGAATTTTTAGAGCTATATAATCTAAATATTTTACAGATTTATGTTTAAATTATTAAATCTTATGAGTTGACTTTTATTGTCAGTTTCGTAACGGATAAAGGTATTTCGGGAGAGTAACATACATCTCTGTATTGAAAACATAAATTAGTCAAAAGAGTTTTTTCGTCTTCGTTTAAATGGTCTAGTCTTAAATTGTTTTTTAAATTGTTATTTAAAATACTTTTGGTGTTTGGAGTTTTTATATTAAAGTTGTTAAGTCTGATAGACTGATTTTTGTTGAGTTCATAACTTTTATTTTTATAAGATTAAGGATTATAAATATTAATTTATTGTATTTCGTTTAAAGTATTAATTACGCTTGTTTTAAATTGATTATTGTATGGTTTCAATTGCTGAAGGCATGACTAATTTTTCATTAAATTTTAATTTTGGAGTTATTTTAGTTACATTTTTTTATGCTGATAAATTTTACGAAAAGTTCTGTACACAGGGTTAACTGTAGGTTTTGTTGAGAAAAATAAAAATCTTAATTTTTAGGTTTGGAAAAATTACATTAGTTTCACTTTTTTTTTTTAGTTTTTACGGGTTGTAATAAAATGGTATCGTAGCTCTTTCTGTCTGAATATGCATCCATTTATAATCTATTTGTGCGGATAATTTTGAAAATAAATCGGATCCAATAAGTCCTACATAGTCTTGGTGAAAATTGAATAAATAACACGTATGTGTTCCGTTTTTATAAAAAAGATTAGAAATGGGTAAATCTGCAATTAAGTTATGTTGAGAAATTCCATGAGATGTAACTATCTCGAATTCTGTTTCATAAATATAATTTGGAAAATGTTGTTGTACAAATTCTGGAGAAATTATTGTTTGTGAGCTACCTGTATCTATTAAAAGTTTATCGCCGGTGGCGGGAATTATAATATAAGAAAGGTTTGATTTTGGATTTATATTAAAAGTTAAAATATTCTTTTCCGAGGCTCTTAATAAAAATTTACAGTATCTTCTGGATCTGGATATTCGAAATAATCTGGGGTGTGATCTAAGTCTTGTGAATTATCAGGGTCAGAATATTCCTGAAGGTTTTCGTTAAAATTTTCTGGAGTTGAAAATTCTCCATTTTCAAATAAATTTTCGGTTGGGTTTTCAAACTCATCCGGAGGTTTTTCTTGATGGTAATTTAAATGATTAAAATTTCAATTAACGTTCTGAGAATTTGCTCGATATTTATTAGGGAAATTTGATTGTTGAGTAGCTGGTCTTTTTGTAGTGCTAAAGTCCATAGGTTCTGGGTTATTTGTTGGTTTATAATTTAGTTTTGGTGCAAATGCATTAAGTCTTGAATTTTGGGTTATTCTAGAATTATTAGGATTGTTAAAATTTCGATATTGTTGGAATGGTCTTTGCATGAAATTTGGGTTATTAAATTTAGGTTGATATGAATTTCGTGTTGGAATATTAGAGGTTAAATTTGATTTATTTAATTTGACTTTGAAAATTATTTTGATTTTGAGAATATCTGATATCGATTTCTTCTTTTACTATGCTTAAGGCTTGTTCTAGTGAAGTTGGGTTTCTACTTCTTACAAAGCTTCCTAAATTTTCATTTAGTCCACTTGTAAAGGTGCGAAGTGCTAAGTCTTTGTTAGCCTTTAATTTATAAGTGATAATGTCTTTTGATTCTTGACTCAGAGAAACTTTTGAATTATAAATTGCCAAATGGGTTCTAACTTTATTGAAAAATTCTATGGGAGAGTCTTTATTCTGTTTTAATTTGGTTAAATCAATTAAAAGATTCAATTCTGACCTTTGGTCGCCAAAATTTTCAATTAAGACAATTTTTAAGTCTTTTCAGTTATTATACTGATAACCTGTAATTACTTCTAACGCTTGACCTTTTAATTTATTCCTTATCGAATTTAAAATTACTTGGTTGATATAATCGTTTGGGTTTTCCGTGCAAAATTTAGTTGCAATGATCTCTGCGGATCTGACAAATTCCGATAGAGTGGCTTGATTACCATCATATGTGGGAATTTCATTTAGTAAAGCTACATTAAAATGTGGGGGAAATAATGATGTACTTTGTTCAACCATATTTGGGTTGTTACAATTATTTAAAAATAAAATTCTAGGGATAGAATGCCTTGGTGAGCGTGATCGATCTCGTGACAAAATTTTACAATTGTTTAAAAATATAATTTTTTAACTAATGCTTCAAGATAATGGTGATCTAAACATAAAAATTTTGTAATTGTTAAAAAAAAAAATTCTAGGTGTTTTTGCTTAAGGATTCTCGTTCTCCTTTAACATAAGAATTTTTGTCTACAAAAATTAATTTTACTTTATTTGTTTCACTTGATTTTTAATTTTGTTTTATGTTAGTAAGCAATTTATATGACTAGGGGATGCCTAACAGGGGGTACCTACGCGCAAGAACGCAAGCATAAATGCAAATTAAGCACACCTAGTATGTGCAGCAATTGGTCTGGCTTACGACGTTCTTCCTGAACTTATAAATAAATATTTAAAACTATGTTAGTATAATGTTTAAAACTTTATATTAGTTAACTTTGTTGTTTAGGCGAACGCTTTAATAATTATTGCTTTTGAAAATTATATTACGTTACTTTGTTGCCTTTATAGCTATTAACATATCTAGGAATGTTATGAGTATCATAACTGCCGCAGATGTTTTGAAATCCGAGCTCGTAGAGCGATCATAACATCCGTGATATGTTCAATAGTTTATCGGTTGCTATATGGTTATGGTTGCCATGTAGGGTAATATTCCATTACCCTACAGATAAGTTATGATCTAGTTACCAGCCCACTTTTGTATATGTAAACAAAGGCTTAATATCCTGAAACCGGTAAAAATTATTACCTTGCTTACTTTGAAGCTTGAAAATTATTACTTAGGCGAACGCTTTAATAGTCGTTACTTTGTTGCCTTTAAAATATACCTTTGCTTTTTCTCTAAAGCTTGAAAATTATTCTTTGAATTATAAAAATATGCACTTACATTGTGCCTTAAAATTGACGAACGGCGTGCGATCTGCTACGTCCTGTTGTCGTCAAAAAGGATGCTTCGCTCCTGTTGATGTCGGCTGGCCTGCAAACAGCTAGGTCCTGAAGTCCGACTTTGGATGGTCTGCTTAACGCTAGAGCGTCATCCAAAAGTTGTCCTGGAGTCGTCGTTGTTGACGTTGCCAAACCAGAGACTGATCCCAATGATCAAGTGGTCCCAATGACCAGATGGTTCCAATAACCACGGAGGAGCAGGAGCTGGGTCGACGGGCGCTTCTCACGATCGAGCGATGTTTGTCCCTGTTGGAGATGTCCGAAGATCCGCTGGGTGGTAGGTTTCGTTTTGCGGCAAAGAGCTGAACCTCAAGGAAAGTTGCTGGTCGACTCGATGTTTGTAGTTTTCCAGATTTTCCTCCACAAATCCTACCGAATGCGCCAGTTTTATTAAAAGGCCGCCGAAACGACTTTTTAAAAAACGTTTATTTTTATTTTATAATGAAATATAACATTGGAAGCACACAGATTAGCTGCCAGACAATTTCTTACATCTAGCTACGAACTAACTGGAACTTATCTTAAAGGTGCAGGCTACTTGTATATATACTATGTCTAATCAGCTAAGATAAGCGTTATCTCTAAGAGGGAGCGTGAGGCAGGAAGCCACGTGCGTTCAAGGTTGCAGACTTGCAGTTCACACAAAGAAGCTATTATTGTTCAAGGTTGCAAGCTTGCAGTTTTACACAGGGGGCCATTTTCTAGTCATAATATAACTCGCTATTAATGATGTAACTTTAGAAAAGCAACCAAATAGGTTTTCAATAAATAATATATATAACTGATATGTATTCGCTGACCACCAATGGACAAAACATTGCAAAGATGAGGTTTGCATGATCAGTTAACAATGGTTTCTTATTACGGTATATAAGACACAACAAGCGTAGGACGTTGAAAGGTCAGTGATAATAAGCCTCCGGTCGGCTCACGGCTAGCTCAGCGTTAGGATTGTATTCGCCTTGTCTCAACAGTACAGCTTTACTGAAAGCCTCTCTAAAGTTGTTGATTTACCTTTTTAATTTGGGCACCAGTGCAAATAGACAAGCGAGATGTATGAGGTCAACATAATCTCCAGTGCGGGCGTAATGCTCTCGGTGAATACTTTCTTGCGTTAGATAGGTACTGAATATACACTCTTAACATGAAAACACTTCTTGAAGTCAGCTTCCTTTACAAAATGTACAATTATCTAAGTCAAACTGCCTAAAGAGTAGTATCTTGCTTTGTTTAACCACTCAAGTTGCTTTATCAAAAATTTAAAATTTGATTAATCAAACTCAAAATATAAATTAATAAGGCTCCATTTAAATTATGACCAAATAAATGTATGCAAATTATTAAGCAATAACAATAATCAACTGGTCAGCAGCGCATAGTTTTTGTATCATATTAAAACTGAAATAACATGTGGGGACCCCTGATATTCCAGAACGGAGTTCGGGCATTACAGCTAACCTCGACTGTATGCAATTTTATAGTTCGGTCATATATGAATATAAATATACATAAAATAAGTACAAAATTACGTATGCAAGAGTATGCTTGCATAAGAACAGAAAGACATTTTAGCGCTAGCTTTTTTCACTAAAAATAACGTTTTATAATTTAGCGTGTTAAAAGTGAAATCATCTGTTTACTTTTAGCCCGTGTGAGAAAAATAAACAGCTGGTGTCGAATTCAGAATTTTGAACTGGAAGTGAGGTTGTAAGTTATTCTAGTTAGCATTATGTAATAAATAAAGTAAAATGTGTACATTTATAATTACCGTTGATAACTAACTTTGACAGTTACTAGCTGCATAAACAGACACCTGTGTGTCAAGGCCATCTCTTTACTATGACAAATTATAGCTGTCATAAATGCAAACCTTTGTTAAATCGACATCTATGGATTACCCAATAACAGTAAATTTAAGGCTGTAGAAACTCGTGCTACAAGTGTTTATGCACGAGACAAGTTATGAAACTCGGCTTCGTTTCATAATGTTCATGTCTCGTGCATAAACTTGTTGCGCAAATAGCTATTCCGTTCGCCCGCATAGCACTTTAAAAAATCATTTGCACTGGAACGCAAAACGTGTTTACAAATACCTGCGTAGAGCGGTGTCTCAAGTTATATTTCGGGGCCAATTTAATGATGACCAGCTTGGCTTGTTTGCAATGTGCAGTAACCGCGTTCCTTCGAACAATGGAGGCACGTCACACGTCACACATAGTGCAATTTTGAAATAAATATGTGAGTCGAAGTAAGGTTAACTTTCGCCCAAGGAAGGTGCGCGAGCTCAACGAATTAGTTTTGCTGGAGTTTAGTACAGGAACGGCAATGAAGCTCAATACAACCAAAGAAATGCTGTAACGTGCCCCAGGGACCCCCAAATACAGCCTCTGCTGAAACATTCAAAGGAATTATACACAAGTGCGTCGCACTAAATGCATTGCATAACGAGAATATTTAAAATCCGAGACTATTAACTAAAGACAGATTTCTCGTTAAAGCTTTAGAAAATTAGTGGCACTGCATAATTCTGCGGTCCCGGGGAGACACTTTAGAGCACGTCTTACTTCTTGAAGATCTGTACCACAAACCTTTTTTTCGGAGTGCGAGAACGCCTCCTTTTAGTGCCCAACATGGTGCTATTGCCGTCAAGAATAGATTTATTCTATATTGAGATATGTTTTAGCTGAGTTTTTCCCCTGTCTCGGGTATTTATCACACGACGTTTCCGGGATTTTTGATCTACTCACGTCCTCAGGTGTTCCTGGTTAGTCCTGAGAAGGACTGATTTTTGTACATCTTTTCAAGTGTGATAAACGACCGAGACAAGTCCGATAAAACATATCATAATAGATAGTGATGGGCCTATCCGGAATGAATAATCGGAAAGTTTCCGATTGTTCAAAAAATCGGAAGGTTCCGATTATTTCTGAACGTTTCGGAACTTTTCGGAATTCGATTATTTTGCTGTTCGGTGCACAAAATTTGGAACTTTCGGAATTCGATTATTTTACTATTCGGTACACAAAATGCCAATTTGAACTGAACGGAATACGGAATATTGTGTTGACTCACTTGACAGCTATATGGTAGTTGGCGAATGCTGACGCGTCGGGCAGTGTGCGCACGTGTATGATACGTGAATGGCACTAATGGCAGTGGTATTTCGTAGATTAATTATTAGATTTCAAATTCATGTATTGTTTAATACTATCTATTATGTACTTTATGTGCCATTAAACTTTAAAATATCACTACCATTTTCCGAAAGTCTATTAAGGTAACTACTGTAATAATTTGAAAAAATATTTTACTTCCTCACATTCCACTGTGCGACTCACACTTATAAATTTTTTTACTGACCCTCCTACAAACCCAAACAATAGATGCCAACGCAGATAAGGGCTTACGGCGCAACGGCGAATGCTCCCATCGCAAATTTGGACGCACTTCATCTTCCTTCCGCTTGTTGTTGTTTCGCTCGTTTTCCCTTGCTTGCATTTACGGAATGTAAAATAATCGGATGATATTCCGATTTTATAAACATTCCGATTATTGAAATCATCCGATTATGCCCATCACTAATAATATATCACTGTCAAAAATGACATAGTTGGGAGAACAATAATCTATATTTTTCAGCATTAATATGCGCAATTCCGGCAATTATCTACGGGAAATCCCCCAGCGATCGACGCGAAACTCCTCCCTCCGCAATATGTGGCGATCTCTACCGGTTGCGACTCAAGAGCGCAGAGGAAATCTGCTATGACTCTCTCATAAAATCAGTGTTTCAGGACACTATAGCGAATTACCGATGGTTCCAAAAGGTGACGCTAACCGTCCTAATTATGAATCTTTAAGCGGATTTAGCACTCTGCTTTTGTTAAGCTTTTTTGAAATCGAGTTTTGGAGAGCTGCAACCTCATAAAATATCTTCCATACTGAGTTTTAATTGTATACACTATACACTTTAGGCTGACGACATTGCTTTTCGTAACAGTGTTCAAGAGTAAATAGCCCACGTAGTGCTGGTGCTGGAAATATGTTTTTCTTTACGCAGAACGCTATCAAGACGTTTGTAAGGTTGTTTAATAAATAATGCACATTTACACTTTATCAATATTTTAATTTAATGTCAAAAGAGGAATAATTTCAAGATGAACAATACAAATATAAACTCAAGAACTACTTAATATAATCGGTAGCAAGGCTCGCACCTCGCACTTAGTGAGAGCGGGCGTCTAACCCTCTCAATCTTCGAGGAGTTGCGCACTAGATAACAAAAATGGCGCGAAATTTAGAACTTGAAAAAGAGTACTAAACGATAATTACTGCATAACTTTCTCCAGAACCCAAACTCACCAAGAGACAACTACTCTGGGCTATCGCAATTGTAAAACTCAATAACAAAATTTATATCTAAATTAAATGTGCTGATGAATATTTGTTTACGCTGGCTATCTAAAATAAGCAGCAAATAGGCGAATTTCCTTCAATGACGCACATACGCATTAAACTGGATGTAAAACGAGTCATTACATTTTCATACAGTAATTATGCATTTGGCAATACTCATTCACTTTTCAACGAAAAACGTACAGACGCTTACAAATTCTGTATCGTTTACATTTTCTTTAACCAAGCAGATATAAATATTGCTAACTTTAAAATTCCTATACAAAATATACCAAATACAAAGACAGTGAGTGCTTTATTTGAACTGTAATAGCGACATAGCATAATTATTGGCCTCAGTCTTTCGAAATTAACAATACAGAGAAATCATATTATAATTACTTTGGATATCTTGATGAATTTTATAGGATATTTTTAGTCAAATGGTTGATTAATTAAGTAAGATTTTTGTTAATAAATAAAAATCATTTTGTCGTTGACGTATCTTAATATTTAACAAATTTTAATTGATTGAGGCGTTTCGCTAGTTTTGCCAGCTTCATCAGTTATACGGGTTTCTCAAAAGAATGGAACACCAATTAGGCATAGATTCCTTACGTCATAATAAATCGATTCAACCTAATATACCTTAGTACAAAAACCATTCAGTAAGAAGTTACAGGGCCTTGCAGTTCAATTTTTAATTTTTAATTTTTTTGTTAATTTCCACAAATGTAGAGATACCGATTTGAATTTTGGTACACATACTTACTATTATGATCTGAACTAATACCAAAGATTTCATAAACTTTATTTGACTGAATGGGGCACTTTAACTATCTTTCAAAACTTTTTTTAGCGCTAACTTCGTTATCTGTAACCTTTTTTAAGTTTTAGGTTATTATCTGAAAGAGAATTAAAATACACAAAAATAATGTACTCTTAGTTCATAAGCGTAAGAGCAACCATTTACCTTAAAATGCCTATCAAAGGTTTTTGGTTGTCATTGAGACGTGCAATTGTCAAGTAGCCATGACTACAAAAACAATGGGTAATGATTGTAATTTAGTAAACAACAACAAGAAATCAATTAATGACGTTGGTGACATCAGTTTTTTGTTTTTTTTGTGCTTACGAAGATGCTGCGACATAACGAACCTTTCAGCATTGGAGAATTCCTTATGTAGCGGCATTTTCTTAAACATAAAAGAACAAATTCTTATTTCACTAATGTCATTAATTGATTTATCATTGTTTTTTACTAGATGACCATTGTTTTTGTGATCATGGCTACTTGGTAATTGCACGTCTTAATGACAACTAAAAACCTTTGATGGACATTTTAAGGTAAACGGTTGCTTCTACGCTTTCGAACTAAAAGTACATAATTTTTGTGCATTTTAATTCTCTTTCAGATAATAACCTAAAATTTTAGAACATGTTACAGATAAAAGTTAGAGCTAAAAAAGTTTTGAAAGATAGGTAAAGTACCTCTTACAGTCAAGTCTAGTTTATGAAAAAAATAATTATTAGTGCAGTATATAATGCTAAGTATGTATACCAAAATTCAAATCGATATCTCTACACTTGTGGAAATTAACAAAAAAAAAAAAAAATTGAACTTTAAGGCCCTATAACTTCTTATTGAAGGGACTTTGTACTAGGGTATATTAGGGTTAATCGATTTATTATAACGTAAGAAGTCTCTGACTAATCGGTGTCCCATTCTTTTTGGGACACCCTGTATAGAACATTAGTAAAATAGCAATTTACATGTCTGAAGAAAGATAAAATTATGTTAGCGAAACACGTGAGTTTTTACTGGATGTTTCTGGGAAAATTTTTAAATGTGGGTGCCAATCAAAATTTCCATATTTTAATAAATTTTCGTAAGTAGCCGGAAACCGTTTTAATAGAGTAAAGATATCAACAAATATCAGATAATTTTAATAAGTATGTCTGTACTGTAACTTTTAACGATAATGTAATTTACAATTAACTGAGGTAGATAATAGTATATTACACAACGAGAGCTGTAGGAAGCATATTACACGCGAGTTGGAAAAGTTACGCACAAGCCGCGTAGCGGCGCGTGTGTAATTCCACGAGCGTGTAATTGCTCTATAGCTCGAGTTGTGTACTATACTTTTTCTACGATCACACTCATTTCGTTAAACGAAAAAGAAATATTTTATTAACTGTCAAATCATCTGTCACACCATCTTAAAAATTAGGCGGCTGCAGTCACATCCCTACACCGCTTCGTACAAACAACAGAAACTAACTGTAACGTAATAAAAAAAATTACGTGTTAGTCATTACGTAACACTGTTTGTAACAACGAATTTACTAATCAAGTAAACAGTGCTTAATGAGCAATTTACTAATAAAGGAGTAGAAAAATTAAATTATAAAATACATGTTAAATAGAAATTCTGTTGCTAATCACTGCTGAAAATGTTTTAGTACTTCATGCAGTTTAAGGCCATCTTTTCGTGTAAATCCACGTTTACAAAACTTGCATATAAATTTGGGCTCGCTTCCACATTCGTACTTGACATGTCGTGTTAGATGTCCCTTTTGTTTGTAGGATAAACCGCATTGCTTACATACAAATCGTCCATTTTCGTCCACCGAATATACAAGATCACGCATACCTGAAAATTAGATATTAATACAGTGCTTTAATAAACAGTGGTTTTGAAAAATCAGATTTTTGTAAATACTAGTATTAATTACAAAACTACCTTACGTGTTAATAGTAACATACGTCACAAAAGTGTTGAGAGAAAAAATGCGAATCTAGGAAAGTTTTCCGAAAACACTTTACCGACAGAAAGTTTACCGCCGGGAAGTTGACCGAAATTATGAAATCCTATATACAGTGTGTCCCAGGATTGATGTTACAAGAAGTGCGATAGACTAAAAATCTTTGCATTTTATTTTAAGATTGTGCGATTAAACGCTGCGTGGCTTGAAGAGAATTTTACGAAAAACAAGTTGGCCTTGACAGTGAAGCGAAAACTATTTTATTTTCAGGTAAATTATCTTTGTTGTTCATGATACGGCAGAATTTTACCAAGAAAAGTTGTTCAGGATGAGAAATTATGGCCTTACACAAAATTTTAGGAAGTTCCACCTAAAATTCAAAATTTATTAGTCCATCTCACCTCTTGTAACATCAATCCTGAGACACACTGTATACATAGAGCGTGACACAGATTCTACAACTACAACTAATTAAAGTTTTTTTTAATTTGAGATAATGATACCCTTAAAAGAAGGAAATGTATTCTTTGCGTTATTTTTAAGAGACCATATACAGGGTGTCTCAAAAAAAATGGGACACCGATTAGTAATAGATTCTTTACGTTATAATAAATCGATTAAATCTAATATACCTTAGTACAAAGTTCCTTCAGTAAGAAGAAGTTATAGGGCCTTGAAGTTCAATTTTTTGTTTTTTATTTTTTTGTTAATTTCCTCAAATGTAGAGGTATCGATTTGAATTTTGGTATACATACTTACTATTATGTACTGCACTAATAGGAAAAAACTATACTCGACTGTAAAGGTTACTTTACCTATCTTTTAAAACTTTTTTTAGCTCTTCGAGGTCCCAGGTGGTGTAGCTTGAACAAGCGTCCACGTTTCACCAGTAGAGTTAAGCAACGCTCTCTCTGGTCAGAACTTGGATGGGAGTTCCATGGCTGCTTTTCTCGGCGCCTCGTGATATGGCTGTCACGTAAATAGTTGGTCCCGGATGTCATAATAGCGTCATGACAGTCGTTAGTGGGGTTCGAAGTCCCCATAAAATGTACAACGACGCCTATAATTGGCCTAACGGCTGTTGGCTGAGTACCGAGATAAATAGATAAATAGATATCCCTGTTTTTAAAAATTTAGGTTATTATTTGAAAGAGAATTAAAATACGCAAAAATAATGTACTCTTAGTTCATAAGCGTAAGAGCAACCGTTTACCCTAAAATGCGCATAAAAGGTTTTGGGTTGTCATTATTGTCATTAAGATGTCCAATTATCAAGTAGCCATGATTACAAAAACAATGGGTAATGATTGTAATCTAGTAATCAACAACAGTAAATCAATTAATGACATTGGTGACATCAGTTTTTTGTCTTTTGTGCTTACGAAAATGCTACGACATAACGAACTTTTCAGCATTGGAGAATTCGTTATGTAGCGGCATTTTCTTAAGCATAAAAGAACAAATTCTTATGTCACTCATGTCATTAATTGATTTATCATTGTTTTTTACTTCCCTCGTCTGAAAGACGAAGGAAGTATTGTAGAGTCTACACATTATGCTTTTGCTGTGACGTCAGAAATAACAAAACATAGAGTTTAAAACGTATGTCTTACATTCTTACATTACAGTGAAATTTAAAAAGATCATTTAGATCACAGCTAGTAGAATTCAGAAAGAATTTGACATATACTTAACCTTTAATGTAAGGGATGCTCTGAACAGCACATTGTTCAAACCAAGTCATTCTTGTCATATGTAATCCGACGTTCCTCCTCTTCGAAGAAGTCCCTAACGTTTAAAATAAGATTTTAGCCTTGCTCGTTTGCTCGTTATTGCGCATTATATTACTGTCATTTTGGACAAATGTCACATTGACAGTATTATAAAATGAGACAGTTAAAGCGGACCTGACCAAAAACTGCAGCTTTTTTGTTTCGTCCAGTTCCTTATTGTTAAATAGAGAGAGAAAATTGTTACGTCACAGAAAAAGTCTGTCTGTCCGCCCGTCTATCTGTCTGTCTGTTGGCAGTATAGCTTAAAAACAATTTGTCGGAAGAAGACGGCCGGAAGAAGACGATATTTTGCATACATGTTATATATCGACCTCGTATGAAACCGGTACAATTTCATACAAATATATACAGGGTGAGCACCTTAAAAAATATAATTTTGTTTATTTTTGTGTTACTTTTGAAATAAAAGGAACTAATAACTTTCGCATAGGTGAGGCTTTACATTTGCCGAAAATAAGACTCAACCGATAAAGAATAATGTCACAAAAAATTAAAATGTTTCAACCATTACACAGCGCTCTTCATGAGACGCGCGAGCCGGACTTTTCGCGAAGAGACGCGGTAGCGCAGATGGAATTCCGCCGGACTTACATCCTCTGCGGAACCTCGGCCAGGATCGAGCATTCTGCAGAGCCGCAGATGCGGCGGGTTTAAACCGCAGCCGGATACATTTTTTTTTAAATTTGAAAATGTATTCAATTTATTAGAAACGTGAAGATATTTGTACTCCTAACTTAATTTGATTTTTAAAATTATTTAGTATCACAATGTCGACGAGGGAAGTTCTGCCTAAAGCCCTTTACATATTTTTTACTATATGACCATTGTTTTTATGATCATGGCTACTTGATAACTGCACGTCTTAATGATAACCAAAACTATTTGATGAGCATTTTAAGGTATACGGCTGCTTTTAGGCTTAAGAACTAAGAGTACATTATTTTTGTGCTTTTTAATTCTCTTTCAGATAATAACATAAAATTTCAAAAATATTACAGATAACAGAGTTACAGTTAAAAATAGTTTTCAAAGATATGTAAAGTGCCTCTTTTTTTTAATGTTTTCTACCAGTTCAGCATTTGTTGCTATTCATGGTACTGTTGATTAAGTTTTCACTGTATGTTGCACTAGTGGTGCAAAGAGCACCGCTCACTAAATTTTGAAAGATTTTACGGCATGCCTCTTAAAGTCAAGTCTAATTTATGAAAAAATGTTTACTAGTGCAGTACATAATAGTGCCCATGTACACCAAAATTCAAATCTATATCTCTAGATTAACAAAAAAATAAAAGATAAAAAATTGAACTTCACGGTCCTATAACTTCTTACTTTGTATTAAGGTATATTAGGTTTAATCGATGATTTTTGAGGCTTTCACGGCCATTGTCATTAAGTAACAAACGACTTCCGGGATTGGACCGTGTCATGATTGAGACCGAAGAACTCAACGTTTCGCCCACTTTCGTAAGGGGCTTCATCAGGAGGAAAACAGCAAAAGAGCACGGTAACTCAACGTGTTAACCACGCCAGAGGCGAAACTCTTTGCAAAGGGAAGGGGCAGAAGAGCACGGTAACTCAACGTGTTAACCACGTCAGAGGCGAAACTCGACTGACTATCGGAAGAAGAAAAGCGAGAATTTATAGGCAAGCGCCGTAGCGATTCAGCAAATGCCGTCGCGGTTCAGTGACGGAGGGCGGGGCTTAGGAATTAGCACTTTCCACAAAGAAGGAAGGGGAAAGCCTTCGTCCCGATTGAAATTATTAGGGTGTTTGCAAATCTCAATGGCTTCGCGAATCTTTCTGCTAAAGAAGAATGGGGATTTGCAGATGATGGAAGTTTCATCAAAAAGGATCTTATGACCAGTATCGCGTTGGTGTTCGGCGATGGCCGATGATGAAACGAGACCTGACTTGAGACAGCGCTGGTGCTCAGAGATGCGGGTTTTCACCGAACGACCTGTTTCACCAATGTATACAGCATTACAAGAGCAAGGGACTCTATAAACACCATTAGATGACATAGTGTTTAATTTATCCTTAGATGAAGGAAGAACCTGTGAGATTTTGCTCGGGGGTTTGAATACTGTTTTGATGTTTTGTTTTCGAAGAAACTTTCCTATGCGGTCCGTGACTTGGTGGATATAGGGAAGAAAGACTATTGCTGCAGGAGGATCGGGTTTTGGAGGTTTGGGTGGCCGTGGGTGAAGATGGCGATTGATGGCAGACTGTATATCCCGAGCACGGTAACCGTTATTCCTAAGAGCTTTCCGAATGTGATTTAATTCATCGTGGATATTATCGGGTTGGGATATGGAAACAGCCCGGTGTACAAGTGAATTGATAACGGAAAGCTTTTGTGTAGGATGATGGTGGGAATCGGCATGTAGATAGCGATCAGTGTGAGTAGGTTTGCGATATACAGAATGACCAAGTTTGCCACTAGGTTGGCGAGAAACCTGTACATCTAAGAAAGGAAGGGAACCGTTACTTTCTATCTCCATGGTAAAGTTAATGTCTGGATGTTGACTATTGAGATGATTTAAGAAGACGGGTAACGTGTCTTTACCATGTGGCCAAATAATAAAGGTATCATCAACGTATCGGAACCAAACCTTGGGTTTTAATTCTGAAGATTCCAGAGCTACGGTTTCGAAAGCTTCCATGAAGATATTGGCAACGACAGGTGAAAGAGGAGAACCCATGGCCGCACCAGAGATTTGTTTAAAGAACTGACCTTGAAATTGGAATTGGAACGTAAGGTTTTGAGAGCATTCCTTTCGTCTTTTGTAATGTTACTTTTGGGTGGTTTAGATGAACGTAAACACCTGACAGTTTCGAAGCGGATAAGATCGGCAACGTCTTTAGGAAGCGTTCTCACAGAAGATTCTATCGAACTAATAATCTCTTCCGTAGGAATGCTTTTGGGGGCTAGTGAAAAATTCAAACCTTTGGAAAGTATAGAATTTTCGCTAGGAGAGAGGGCATAAGAAGAAAGATTTATGACCGTCTTAGAACCACTTTGATCTGTAGAGACCTTAAATTTAATTAAAACAATTTCACCCCTACAAGCGACAGCTTTTTAACATGTTTGTGCCTGCGTCGTTCTAATTAAAATTTTATAATGTAAATGTCTTAGTCGTTAAAAATTTTAACTAAGTTTTAAAGTGTTTCTATTTAAGTTCAAATTTAAACATAATATCATCAACAACTTGCAATAAATGACTCTACAATTAAAACTATTATGTAAGTATGCAGGTTTTTAGAAGGGAATGTTTTCGCTAATTCTACTTGTTTTTTTTTCTCCTTTCAGAATTGTAATAAATACCGTCAACTAATTTTAACAACTGAAGATGCAATCAAAAATTGCGAAACGTATTGATTTGTAATTTAAAATTTTAACCTTCGATAATATACATGTTTTTGACAAATTATTTTTTATTTTTCATTAAAAAAAATAATTAAAATCACGCAATGAAGTAACACACAGGATTTTTAAGAATTCTTTTTGACATTACTCAGCTCCAAATTAATATTTAAAACTGTAAAGTTCTTGCACAAAAAATATGCGGTCAATAACTTACCTAACTCAATTTATTGATAAAGTACGTTCGTGACCAGATTGATGTGAACTAAAGGTTTTATCAGTACCTATGCAGTTTTTGTTCGTTTGCATATCAAAGAAATGTTTTTTTGTGTTTTGCACCATTAAATTAAAATATTATTCCATAGGTGGGTATGCACTTTTAGAGTAAAATCTGTTTTCAATTTTAATTCAGTTTTGAGGGCGTTTTCAGAAAAATGCTAAATAGAGAAGTTGTTCAGTTTAGCCGTTCTATTACGCGTTAGAATATTTGCACTCATTTCCATAACACCCTGTACAATAAAGATAAAGAGGTGGAAACAAAAATTTATTGGAAGTGCGAGAAGCACAGTAATTTTACGTGCGCTGCACGCATCACAACGCAGGGTGACATTGTTCTTAAAAACCGTGGTACTCATAACCATATCGCGAAAGCAGCTGAAATAGAAAGCATGAAAGTGACAAACAATATACGCGACCGCGCTATATGGTGAAGAATTTTAATTTTTGATTCTGGGCCTACTGAAGATCAACTTCTAGAAGGCGCTAGAAGGAATCTGCAACTCTTGGCTCAGGTTGACCACTGGTATGCAGACGGTACCTTCAAAACAGTACTAGCTTCAAAACAGTACTAGCTCTTTTCTATCAATTGTACATTATAGATGGACTGGTGTATACATTGCTACCAGATAAAACTCAGACACCTACGTTCCACTGCTACAGAAGCTGGAAGAACTATTGCCAGGGACCGCACCACTAATCGTACTTGCAGATTTTCATTCTGCCATGATAAGCTTGGCACAGGAATTTTCGGCATCTAGACATTGAGGATGTTTCTTCCATTTTTCGTAGTGAATATTTCACGAAATTCCATCCGAACGGGCTTAAACAGAGATACGAAAGAGATGCAGTTTTTACCTTAAAGCTACAGCTGTCATCTGTGATAGTATTTGTCCCCACAGCAAGTGTAGTTGACGCATTTGAACGACTATTTGATGAAAATGTATTACCTCCAGAAGCACAGCCTGTAGCGAACTACTTTGAGGATACATGGTTCGAACGTCGCCGAACACCACATTTCCCTCACGATATGTGAAACTGTTTTAATGGAGTAGAGAAAGCCCTACCCAAAACCAACAATTCGATAGAAGCATGGCACCGAGGTTTCGAGCAACAAATTGAGGCTGATCATTCCAACATCTGGAAATTTATCGAAGCCCTTCAGAGAGAGCAGAGCCTACATGAGCTTTATATAAAGTAATATACAGTACGTAGACACACTTTAAGGGGTGATTCCGTGATAAATTCTAAAATAAAAAGTTCATACAAACATGGAACCTAAACGGCTTCGTTTTCAAGATACAGGGTGTTGATATTGAACCAAAAATTTTTTTTTCAAAGATCTGGAAAACGTCTAGATATATTCTAATGAAACTTAGAACCTGTATGATAGTATTTCATAAAGTGGCATTGTTTGATCAAAATAAATTTACAGTTACCCTATTTTAGAAAAATCTGGCACGCCACTGTTTTTTAGTCAATGCGATAAGTTTTTTTAGCTTTATCCATTGAAACTATACAAAAGATGTATCTTTTATTTTTTTGCTAGAATACACCTTTTTCGAGAAAAACGGAAAAATCTGTAACAGCAATTGGGTTCATTGGACTTTAATGGGATCGACACGGCTTCGTTTTCAAAATACAGCTTAAAGAATTTTTTTTAAAATATTTAATAACAAACAATCTTACAATAGCTATAAAACTTTTGGCTAAAAACAGTGGCGTACCAGATTTTTCAACACTATGTATTTTGAAAACGAAGCCGTTTAGGCCCATGTTTATATGAACTTTTTATCTTAGAATTTATCAAGGAATTAACCCTTAAAGTTTGTCTACGTACTTAATTAACACCCTGTATAGGTGGTCTAGAAGGTCCACCTATTTGTAAAAAGTACAGAGATTGTGCAGAGAGAATAGCGTGAGTGGTTGCACATTACAACCCAGAAATATATTCGACTTCTTACGTGTTATATTTCATAACTTAAGTTACTAACTTACAATTTTGGATACAAATGAAAACTAAAAAGCCATAGCAAAAATAAAAAAAAATAAAAAACAAAAATTACACAGGAATTCATTTCCTACTTTTTAAACACACCAGCATTTTGCTGCCAGTCCTAAGACTGGATAAATTATGAAGGGAGTACTAGCTATTTAAAATAAATTAAGGTACCTGCCTTAATTATACTCTAGGTGGAATGCAAATTTAGAAAAAATTAAAAATGCGTTCAGATTATTTATATATGGTCTCGTAAAAATAACACAAAAAAATACATTTTCTTCTTTTAAGGGTATCATCATCTAAAATAAAAAACACAAAACTGACATTTACTTAAAATAAAATTCTATTTGATGTATGCAAAGTTGCATAACTACTAAAAATAAGACTAAGTGTTTGTGTATGACTCCAGACTCCAGAAAGTTTAAGGACTGGAAAGTTAAGCGGAATAAAATGATTGTTGGTACTAAATACCAAATCGTTTGCGTTGGAATTTTGTTTCACATTTTAAATATTGCATTGCCTTCCGACTCTTACACAATTTATTTATGTATTTCCATTATGTAGTTAGATATTTTCTTGTCTAAATGAATATTTAATTAATTTTAAATAGTCTAACGATCGGAAATGACTAAACTAGCAATAAATATTCGTATTATAAAATAGATACCGGTATGCATGTACATTATTTCGTAATTACGGCATATCATATTTACTTAGTGAAAGTAGACATTCATACACTAATTGCTATTTACTGTCTCGTATAATAAATAATACTTTATTAATGGTATGATGGGTTTCAAACATCTTGCTGTATTTGTAGATTTTATCAAATCACTCGAATAGACTAAGGCCCGTTTTACAGCCTCAGATTTAGGAAAAACTAAAAAACGAATATTTTAAACACCATTTATTTTAATCCGAGGCTGTAAAACTTGCCCTAAAGTGTAGTATGTTGCATTAAGTTATTTGTTTCAAAGTTCAAAACATTCATTTTTTTAAGACGACGCGTAAGCGGAGTCCCGCAATCTTATGAGTCTCAAAATCTTATTATTTGTACAAATGAAAAATAATATTTTTTCTCCAACCGCTTTTAAGATAAATAATTAAATTAATGTGACGTGTTAGTTGCAACGTCGATTTTTTTTCTATTTTACGTAGTACAAAATAGTGTATTGTTTTACAAGTGACGAAATAGTTATTTAATTCACTATTTAGAAAAAGCATGTTTTCGGACAAATAAGTCCCAAAAACTCATACTTTGTACAAATGTAACATAATATTTCGTCTCCGGCCGCTTTTAATTGGAAATAATTAAATTAATGTGACGTGGCAAGTGACAAGTAAAATTTCTTTATATCTTAACTTGTGCAAATATAGAATTATTTTTAGTACAGTTGCTATGATTACTAGCAAAAACCTTCTATATAACCTTCTTTTAATATAAATAATATAATAAATAATTTAAAAATACAGACTCATATTCCAGCGGTTAGAGAAAAATGTAATTAATAAGGTGCCTATTTAATACGTAATTGTTGTAGCCCCTCCTCAAAATGTCAATTAGTAGGTAGGTACCTTAATATGAATCGGTAAACAGATCAAATCAACAAAGAAAATTTGCGTCGCCAAACAGGCAACGACGAACAAAGAACTCAAACATCTGTTTATCGATACGCCACGATCCTACACAAATTTCAAAAACAAACCTCTGCAGAAATAAAACTATAAATTACGGCATGCCAATTCTAAAAGGACCCAAATAAAAAACAAAACTCTGCAAGGAGATAAAACAATAAAACTGCAAACAGCCTGCTGCAACAAAACAACCTAATAAAAGTCCAGTGTAACTCCGAACGGACGCCGCTACATGCAGCCGAAAATTACGCCGAAGTAAAATCTAATTTTAATTAACTAAGGCACTTCTAATCAATGGAGCGCCCAATAGAAACCACACGTGCATAGGAAAAATTAGCCGCTACTTAATCAAATTATCCTCGAATCGCAAAAAAGCATATATACCGATTGAAAACGATTTGCTTCCCCAGCCGGAGAAATCGCTGCACACGGGCGAATTTCGCCCGGGCCCCGGGCTCGAACAAAGACGCATCTGCTAACGGCCGATGGGAACAAAAAACCCAAATAGAAACGCGAGGCTAATATAATAATAGTACAAAATTAAAACAATTTTAATTAGCGCTGGGATGAATTAAACGCAGGGGTATTGGGTATCAAAAATTATATGAAATCAGCGCGCAAATAATAAAAACAAAGAGAACGTCTTAACACACATGATTAAGCAATTTTTACGCTGAGCTCGAGGGAAACAAAACCTTATTTTAATTTAAAAAGTTAACAAAACATAACAAATGGGATATCATTAGAATCGGCATTTCAACGGCCAGCCATTGCGACCCTCATCAAGCCGCTAATATGTCGCGCCGCGAAAAAAACCGCGGAATTATTAAATACGGGGAAAATAAACAGTCATCCTTTCTCCTCGGACCAATGAGCGTCCAGGAAGCGCAAAACAAAGGACGGGGCTCCTTTAAATAGAGTTACTCAGGCCAGAAGAAATCATTCCGACCAGCAGCCAGCCACAGAGAAGACGTATCCAGAGCAAGCCGCAGTTGCAGATCAAGTTCCAGTTCCGCTTACTCGTGCACGCTCCGGCGGGCCGAGTTGTAAGTCGCCTGCCGCAGTTCCACCCACACACGGGCTCGAATAACCAACAAGCGTCCATCTTTATCCGCCTTAGCACGCTTCGGCGAGCCTAGGTGATACAGCGAAGTGCGCGCTAGTAAGCGTCAGCCTTCACATACAAAAAGAATTTGTTAAACAAATGTTAAATGCTCTGTGGAGCCTGAATACGAATTGTCTACAGACGTTTATTACTTGAGCGAGCTCCGGCGAGCCAAGTGATAAATAAAAAAGAATAGTCAACAGACGTTGCAGTACTGGGAATTCCTCTCAAGCGCTGCTTCCGCCGGAGACTACGATGGCACCAAAAAAGGGGAAGAAGACGCCGACGCCGCTGCCAGAGTCGACGCCCTCCAACGAGACTTCAGCCGCGACGCCCATCGCCGGAGCTAATCGCGCCGCGGCGCCCGTCGTCGCTGCTGATGGCGCCGTGACGTCTGTCATGGATGCTGTTGGCGCCTCGGCGTCCGTTGTCGATGCTAGTGGCGTCGCGACGTGCGTCGTCGGCGCTCTTGGCGCCGCAACGCACGGCGTCGGTTCTCGTGGCGCCGCGACGCCCGGCGTCGGTTCTCGTGGCGCCGCGACGCCCGGCGTCGGTTCTCGTGGCGTCGCGACGCCTTTCGTTCAAAAAACGAACACGGCTCCGAGACGCCGTGGACGCTCCTCTACAGTGCCGCCTGCAACGCTTCCGTCCGCTTCCAGCGAAACTCTTCCCATCGAGGCCTCTGGGCCGCCCGCATCGGTCACACAGCCGCCTCCCAATCCAATCGCGACCTCTCCGCACACTTCCACTGACTTATCCGCTCCCGATGCCTGGCAAATAGCCAGCAGAAGGAGAAGAACAACTTCGAATTCCTCCGCTTCTTCCACGGCCTCAATCCGCAACATCATCAAAACGGTGACTGTTACAGGAATTCCCCGAGATAAAGCGACGGCGAAGAACCTGGAACGGGAGCTTAAGAAAATTTCTGGGCTTATTATTTCAAACCTCTGTGTGTACGCCAATGGTGTAGCTACCATAAGCTCGTATTGCCCTGACCTGGCAGTACTTCTTGAACAGCTTCAATACAATACAGGCTATCCTCTGAACATTCGCCCAAATTATTCCTCTGCAGCCCGCAAGGCCCCCACTCCGAGGATGCCCATATTCTCCTGCGTCGTTCGAAGAGTCGAACAAGACGTCAGCCCTGAGGATGTGCAGAGCGCCCTCTCATCCGCCGGCCTAGCTTATTCCAAAGTATGGAGAATCCGCTCCAGGCTTACGAATGAACTTACAAATCTTTTTCGCATTACGACAACATCGCAAACTACTCTGGACCATCTTCTCTCCAAGGGCCTGCGCATGTTCAAGCAGATCTATGCCACCGAACCTTCTCATACACCCAAACCACAACCGGCCCAATGCTCAAAGTGCCTAAAATTCGATCATTTATCTTCTCACTGTCAACAACAATCCTTCATCTGCGGAATTTGCGGCGCCGCTCACTCCTCCAATAGATGCCACAATCCCGAAAAAGTGAAGTGCTGCAACTGTGGTGGTGATCACACTGCCTTTTCTCCGAAGTGCGGAAAGCGCCCCACAGAAGCAGCCTCGCCAGCCACTGCAGGCCCACTGAAAACAGCTGATGCTCCATCGCCCGCTGAAATGCCAGCGAGAGATGACCCACTAACACACTCAA
Source organism: Agriotes lineatus (assembly GCA_940337035.1). Lineage (NCBI taxonomy): Eukaryota > Metazoa > Arthropoda > Insecta > Coleoptera > Elateridae > Agriotes > Agriotes lineatus. Next base: position 62,961 of record CALNHX010007217.1, read on the forward strand.
TCATCCGCCTTTTTACTCAAACGCTGATCGAAATTCTTCCTGATCAGCGCGAAAAGATCAATCACACCCTTAAGAGACTAATTCCACAATTCTTCGGGCTGAAGTTTGCTACATCATTCACCGGCAACTGGCTTCACATCTCATTAATCTAAAAGCCATTTTTCTTCCATTCTGTCAACGGCCTTCCAATGGATCTGCGCCTAGCAACGATAAACGTCAACGGGTGGACCAGAAAACGTCCGCTCGTGGAAAACCTCCTCGCCCATGATTCCATCCACATCTTGGCCATCACGGAAACCCACCTTAAGGCAACACAACAAATGAAGATTTCCGGCTTCAGGATTCATCGAAAGGACAACATGCGAGGAAGGGGCTCAGGAGTCGCTTTGGCAACAAATGAGCAACTTCCTGTGACCGAGTTTGTTCTACCAGATGAGTTCGCGGAGCTTCACTGTTGTGCAGTAATCCTTCACTCCCCCTTAGGCCCCATTCACATTTTCTCCATATACATTCCACCAGGCGATCCGCTGCCTGAGGACTTCCTCAGTTTTGTTTCAACTTTGCAGAGGGCCATCGTGATGGGAGATCTCAATGCCAGACACACCTCCTTTGGTGATCACGCGACCAACAGAAAAGGTTCTGACCTCGCCGACTGTCTTCTCCTTTTCGACCTTTACAGGATTCCCAACACAAAGCCGACATTCATCAATTATGCCGGAACCTCAATCATAGACCACATTCTAATCTCTGATCTACTCACCCCACACTTTGATAACGAGGCTTGCATCGCCACTTCTGTCACCAGCGACCACCTGCCACTGATGATCAGCAGTGATATTATGGACCCCCCACCTCCTCGACCTAATACCCGCAACATCCGTGACTGGAACGCCGCCCGCTGGGAAGACTTCCAGTCAGACATAGAAACCGGCATCCAACACATTCCTCTCCCTTCAAACATCCCAGAATTGGAACATTCCGTAGACGCTTTCACAACCCTAATTCAAGACGCAGCCAACCAGAACACCCCCAACAAAACAGTCAACATCAATCGCCCTCCTCTACCCCCTTTCGTGATACAGCTCATTCGTGATAAACGAAGGCTGTTTCGCCTCTTCATCCGAACTAGAGACCCAATGGTGAAAGCCAATTGGAACCGTCTCAACGCCCTAGTCCGTCTCCACACTTCAAGATACCGCGAGCAACGCTGGCGCAACATCTGCTCCAGTCTTGATCATCGTGACGGGTCTAGATTCTGGAGGAAGCTACAATCTCTCACGGGGCAGCGAGTTTCTCCCCCAGTTCAACTCCAGGTCGACGGTGAGGTCGTCATCGATCCCCAACAGACCGCTGACGTCTTCGCCAGCACGCTTGACGAGATCCATCAAGTTCCCAATAACCCAAACTTCAATAACAACTACTTCCAATACGTGCAGGGACGTCTACCCGACCTGCAGGCCCTCCCTTTCATTCCTCCAGCAGAAGAGGTCCCTGAACATGAGCTCATGCTGCCCATCCGTGAGGAGGACTTAACTGAGGCACTCGCCAAAGGAAAGAACTCCGCCCCGGGGGGCGATGGACTGACGAGAAGGGTCCTCCGGAAGCTGCCTGCGACAGCCATAACCTTTCTAACATTCATCCTCAACTGCTGCCTGCGTTCAGGCCACTTTCCAGCCTCCTGGAAAGCAGCCAAAGTCATCATGCTGCGCAAACCTCGAAAAGACCCGTCTGATCCACATTCATACAGACCGATTTCACTGCTGAGTGTCATAGGCAAAACCTACGAGCGCATTCTTTGCGATCGTATGCGCACTTTCCTCGACGCACAACACATCTTACCAAACATTCAGTTTGGATTCCGCCCAAAAAGACGCACCACAGATCTCCTGCTGGAACTACAAACAGACGCCACCATCGCCATAAACGCCGGCCACTGCCTTCTCGCAGTCATGCTTGACATAGAACGAGCATTTGATGCGGTTTGGCATGACGGCCTACTAATCAAACTTCTCCGTTTCTACTTTCCCCCAGCTTTCATCCGCACAATCAAAGACTATTTAACCGATCGCCAACACCGCGTCGCCATTCGAGGGCACCTATCCGCAGCCTTTACACCCAGAGCCGGGGTTCCTCAAGGCTCGCTTCTAGCTCCCCTTCTCTTCATTATCTACTGTGCAGACATTCCGATCCCAGCGAATCCCACTGCCAAACTGCGCCAATACGCAGATGACACAGCCTTGTGGATCAGGGCGCGTTCCTCACAACAAGCATCGACCATCCTTGCGGCCGAGCTCTACAGATTAGAACTTTGGTTCAAACGCTGGAGAGTAAAGCCCAACCCCAATAAAACTCAGGCAATCCTTTTTACATCCCCACACCAAAGCGCCACCCAAAAATTTTCTCCCCGCGACGTCGCATTGACGCTCTGGCAAATGCGCTTGGAACTCTCGCCCACCATAATATATCTGGGAGTCACGTTCTCGAGAACGCTAGACTGGGGCCCTGAGTTTCGGCGCTGCCTGGACGTCATGCAAAGACGTAGCGGCATCCTTTCCGTCCTTCGCGGCTCCTTCGGGGGCTGCCATCCTCGCACACTGATCCACACATATAAAACATACATCCAACCAGTCATTGATTATAGATTCATATGTTTCAGCACTGCTCCGGATCACCACATGAGGAGACTTAAAGCAAAGGAGAGGCGCATCGTCAGAAGGATGCAAGGTCTGGACAGATTCCACGCTTCGGCGGAAGTCTGCGCCATGGCCGGCATCGTTCCCATCGACGCCAGGCTCTCTAAGCTCAGGAGTCGCTACGTGTCGGGGGTCCTGGAGCAGAATCGTGAACAAGTAGCCACCATACTGTTCACCCTCCCAATCCAGCGCCGCCGCCCCAAGACGAAGAGAAGGTACCCACCAGCGGTGCTCCTACAAGAGATGGAGGACCCACCTGCCAACGTCGTGGATCACCTGGAGACCTTCCCACTCAACATCCGGTAGCCCAATATCCAAATTCAACAGGACGACACCCCCGCGAAGAGCAACACCATCTACATAAAATAATTTAACACATATCTCTCAACTCCAACTTATCAATGTCAAACGCTAACTTTTAATTTCAAATACTAAACCTTAAATTACTATTAATTGTATCAAATATGTATATATATAATATTACTTTTTTTTTTTATATTCATAAAAAACATACAACCTAAGCTGAAGAGGGGAAGACCCCTAAACAGCATTTGGGATAGAGTAGGAGAATTATTTAAATTTAAATGACTTGTAATATTCTATGCCAAATAAATACTTTGAAGATTCAAATTCATTCCAGAAGAAATCACTCAACCCAGGAGAGTCAACCAGCAGCATCCAGCCTTCCAGGACAACACTCAGCTCCCAGCTTTGAGTCCCATCCGCATCCAGCTCTCCAGCCTGAAGGAAGCCACCAAGGATCCAACACACTCAACCCAGGAGAGTCCACCAGGAGCGAACCAGCCTTCCAGGACAACACTCAGCATCCAGCAGCCTCCAACCTGCCACAGTCTACCCAGGAGAGTCCAGCTAACTAGAAGCCTCTTCAGGACCATCCAGCCTTCCAGGACAACTCAGCCGAGACCATCCAGAAGCCCTCTCCAGTAGCAGCTCTCTGCAGGACCTCCAGCCAGCTCCGAATTCGCCAACAGCCCCAGGCATTTGCCAGGATCCGCCTACAGCTCCCGCAGCTTCCAGGAGAGTCCATCAGCAGCCACTTCAGCTCCAGGACCACTCAGCAGCCTCCAGCCTTCCAGGACAGCTCCACACTCAACCCAGGAGAGTCCAACTAACTAGTAGCCTCTTCAGGACCATCCAGCCTTCCAGGACAACTCAGCCGAGACCATCCAGAAGCCATCTCCAGTAGCAGCTCTCTGCAGGACCTCCAGCCAGCTCCGAATTCGCCAGCAGCCTCAGGAATTTGCCAGGATCCACCTACAGCTCCCGCAGCTTCCAGGACGAGTCAACAGCCAGTCTGCTCCGAGCCACCTACCCGGACAGCAGCCCACGTCGCGGCCCCCGCTGGCGACGGACCAACCTTCCCCGAACTCCCCTAGCGGAAACCCGACCCCGTGCTCCAACAACGCCCCGCTCGAGCCACCGTCCCCGATAGGGTTACTCGCGCCGCCGACGCCCCAGGAGAACCTCGCAGCCCCGCTCGACGCCCCACCCAGAGCGCCGCCAGCGCCCACAACGAGCCGTGCCTCGCGCCGCCCGAATCTAGACGACTGTTTTGTACATGTTTCTTTTCTTGTTTTTCTCTTGTATATAATTATATAGTAGTAAGTTGGTTTTTGTTTGTATGTATCATCGGGTCATTACCAATAAACGTATTAAAAGTGTACACCAATTATTTAGCAGCATCAATAAGGGTGACGCCTACACCCCTCCTTCCGCTGACGCCATTGTAGAACCTACCGCTGAGCATAGACCGAGGCGTGTTAACCTGAAGTATAAAATCGCAAGCTGTTTATCTCTAATTTCATTAGCAATTTTTGATCATTCTTGATTGTTCATGATTTGTGTTGTTACATTTAAATTAAAACAAAAATGGGAAGCAAACGCGGTACGTATTTATCCCAACCAAAAAGTCGCAAGAAGCAATTAAAACAGGCGCGTTTGGCGGAGCGTAAAAAGCGAGTTGATGTTTCTAGTGATTCAGGTGATGGTGTTAGAGATTGTTCCGATGATAACAGCAAAAATATTGTGGATAATAGTTCTATTGAAAACGAGAAGGCATCAGCCATTTTCGAAATATCCGAAGAGTCTTCTGATGAAGAATTGCCGGAGTTGGTCATAGAAGTTGAAGAACCTTAAGAATCGTTTGTTTTACGGGCCGAAGGATAGTAGATATTCAGTACTTATTAAAGTCTCTCCAATCTTTTAAACACAATGGCTTCAATTGTACATTTTGTGATGTGAAAATTATTTGCGAAAAGAGATTTGGTTTTCGCAGCATTTTTACAACTAAGTGCAAAATGTGTAACAAACTAGATACTGTATCCACGGAAGATCCATCAAAAGATCAACTTGTTGTTACAATGGCTGCAGTGTCAGGTAATTAATATCTTATACTTATCAATTTAGTATTCATAATAATTAGTATCGAACATGTCTTGCAATCCCGTGAGTATTTTGTTTATTTTTGTATAGATGGTTACAACAATATTGAAATTGAAAAATAAAGTGAAACCTTTCAAATTATCCACTGTGCAACAGTACCTAAATTTTCAAATCAATATTTTTTAAAAATCAACGGTAAATTTTGAAAACCGAAAATTGTTTTTGAAGTAAAAATAGAAATACCGACGTTAAACTGAATATTATTAAATATTGCCGAATATGTTAGCAAGAAGAAAAATTACAAACAGCAATTGAGCACACCTGCTTGAAAAATTGGCATGCTTCTATAACTGCTATGGAAGCTGGAATAATCGTAGATGGGTTCAAGAAATCTATTGCTATGCATGGTTTAATTTACAGGAAACTAATAGGAGACGGCGATAGCAGCGTTATACGAAAAATTAAGGATGCTGCTCCTTATGGACCACAATTTATAATTCAGAAGATAGAGTACAAAAACCACATCCTTAGAAATTTATGCAATAAAATCAAAGCAGCTGCTAAAAAACCAAAAGTGGTTTCTTTGGTCAAATCACACTTATTAAAAAGTCAGTTAAGTTTTCGTTACGGGGTGACTAAAGCAGTCGAGTACAGAAAAAATCTACCGATTCATACAAAAGAAAAAATCTCACTACTCAAATCTGACATCTTAAACGGTACAAACATATTTTTGGTGAACACTCTGGTTGTGCGGACTATTTCTGTAATGGATCAAAAGAAAATGAGGAAAACATATAAACCGAATTTACATCAAGTCCAATCCATGAAGATATTATCAATGCGGTTAATAAAGTAGCCGTGCATGCGAACAGCTTGATAGAAGACCCATCAGAAATACAAAAATTGACTGTAGGCTAAAGAAACAACTTTTTATGGAAGACGATGAGGGTTAAACGATTAACTGTATCCAATTTTGGCAAAATTGCAAAACTAAAGAAAATCACTTCCACAGCGAACACAGTAAAGGCTCTTCTTTATCAAAAATTTTTGGGATCTTTGGCAACTCAATACGGCATACAAAACGAAAGCAAAGCAATTGCCCAATTTCAAGAAATTTCTGGATAGAAGTAACAAGTTGTGGGCTTTTTGTAGACTCAAAATATCCATTTTTAGCTGCATCTCCTGATCGATTAGTAGGTAATGACCAAGGATCCTAAAGTTATTAGGATTGCTCATACACGATTCGGCCGTGCTCGGTTTCCTTCGTGCGTGACGTAGCCTACTGACCACGACCAGTCCGAGTTAAATGAACTCTGGATTGATAATGAAATGTACTGTTACCTTTTATTAATGCTGATCAGCCTATTATTATCTGTTGTTTTTTGTATCAATTACATATTATGTACGTAATACCTATACAAATAAATAACAACAGTTTCATGGCTAAAATTGCAAGTTGAGTTTAAATAAACGTAAACAAGCCAACCAAATTTCAAAATACCACCATTATTTATTTTTTACATTTTTTATACATAATTATAATGCATGTTTAGGAGAAACTAAGCTGAAGAAAAACTTGAAATTTTAGTTGATAAGCACTAGTAAATTTCAAAAGAAAATAACAATTTATTCTTATTAAAAATATTTATACATGATTATAACGTGTTTAGAAGAAATGAGATTATAAACTAATAAGTACAATACAAACTATTAAAACTCAACTTTAAGGATATTATGATATACGTGACGTCGCTTATAGTTATTAAGGTACCAAGGGGCATTATGAGTAAAATAAGAGCCCAAGATTGTTAGTGTACTAACCGAGGGCTTTGTTGGCCCGAGGTGTGTACAACAATCGCGGGCTCTTAGCTCCTAATGCCTGTGGTGCCTTCAAGGTTTTATGTCTTACCAATTTTCTTACCTAATTCATATTCATATTCAATTCATATAATTACTATGCTATGGTATTTAAGATTGATCTAGTTAGCTGATCTAAGTTAGATTTGTGACATTAGATGAGCTGTCATTAATTTTCATTGTGACAGTGGTGCATAATTTTTGAAATAAAGGTTGTATCCATGGAAACAAATACTGTTAATTTTTCATAATAACCCTAGTGTTCTTATGAAGAAAATAATTGCCCTGGAGCGTTATTTTGTATCTAAGATACCTTAAAATAGAGTCATTAATTTTAATTAATGTACTGGTAGGACATAAAATATATTTAATTCACAATTTTCTTGTACTTCTTTGTTACCTTTCTTTGGTGGTCCTCGTTGCGTTTTCGTTTCAAACTGCTTTGCTTCTCAATTTTTTCCCGGCTCATTTTTAAATTTAAATAATTTATTTTAATAATAGTCCTTAATTTTACATAGTCTTTAACCAACTCTTTGGGCGTGGTAACTCGTTGTTACGGTATAAAAAGGACTTTACGACACCCACCCAAGGCGAGCATCGCACCACGGAATCAGTCCTGAAAACATGACACACTTGCCCTGAGATCGGTTCGAAATAGGCTAATAGGCCACGGCTGGAACGCTCAGGGAGTCGGGCGTGAGTCACACGATACGTTCTGGGCAAGCGCGTTGTGGCATAATATATACAGGGTATGTCGAAATTATGAGGGCGCCACCAAGCCTGTCTTAACCCGGCTAACCGGGCCTGGACGGTTAGACGGGAGCGAAGCATGCAAAAATACTCCGCCAATAAGATTATTCAAGAGTTGCAAGGTCAAACAACAACTTCGGGATAGCCTTAAGCAAGGATTGTGATTAGGTGTCCATCCGACCACGACTACGCAGCTGTCCCACTCACCTGCACGCTCACAGCTTCCTCGTTCCGTCGTACAATAATTCGTACAATAAAGGGGCGTCTATCTGTAACAGAACATGCACAAACCGAAACAAACAATAGTTCCCTTAACTAACCAATCATATATTTCACTTCGAGTTACAATGGGGTAGCAGAATGCGTCGCCCTGTATCTAACCTTACTCTATAAATAAGGGCACCAGCTGGCACGCGCGCTCTAAGCTTAACGACAGATGTTGAACATTAGTGAACAGCAATAATAGGTACAAAGATACACATTGCCTTATGCAAGGGCAGCGACGATTTACATTAGCCTTCACGGCCTGAACTGTCTGCAGTCTGAATGAATACACTAGCGTAGTAATGAGTAGTAACGAGTAACACTCGCGTTCACAGCGGTAATCAGGTTAAAGGCACATACCTTAATGCGTGGGCGGCGAGGGAGCCTGGTACAGCTGAGTTGCGACGAGCTGCAATCGTAGGTGGTAGGTACCTTCGGTGTTACAACGGCGAAAGGGGGTGAATGCATAACCGCCTCAATGGCGACGGGAGACGCGTCAAGACGCGTACAACGGGACGACGAAAATGATGGGGGCCTCACTCGTTCTGCTGAACCAAATCCTCGTAGGTCGAGATGAAGGGGGCACGACCCCTCACTAATAGTAGCAGGAACTGGGCTCCAAAACACCCACGTTACGCCGAAGATCACTCGACAAATTTCGAATCACCACCACCACACACAAGCGCTCTCTGCCACGGGCTCTGGAAGACTCCCTTTAAGGCGAAAACGTTTGTAACAAAATTGCTGAAGCAGCACTGACTGACGCCCCCGCCATAATGGCGGGAGCGCCGCACGAAGCACACACTATCCGACCACTTGCTTGATCGACGGCTCTCGGCTGAATGCCACGAGGGAAGCGCCGGCAAAAGGTCACCTTGGCCGCGTTCCCCACGTAACTAAACCACAGCGAATCGCAAGGCGATGAAATGAAACCAACCAATGCGGGCCACGCTGGTATCACGCCGCCACCGCGTGCTAAATGAAACAAACCAATGCGGGCCACGCTGGTATCACGCCGCCACAGCGTGCTATTCAGAATTCAGAAAAACGCCATCAGAGGAGAGCTCCAACCGACGACAAATACTGCTTTTTAGGCCAACTATGTGCGAAATCGTGATTCTGGAATTAGGCGATGGAGCCAAATAAAGAGCTAAAAGGGCTTAGCATACGGGCGCGCTGCTCCAAGCTTAGGCGGCTATTCAAAATACCAAAATGACCTAACTAACGGCGTGAAATGCAATTAAGCATCTGAAATAGCAAAATGACTTAACACTCCCCTTACTTGAAAGAGAGTTCCCCGAAGTCTCTTATAAAACAACGAGGCATTTTGCGACAACGTAACGAGAACACAAACGAAAACGCAACAACGAAAAACGAACAAAACAAAAAACATTCGATACGATAGAGTGCACCCCCAAAGGGATTACGCACACTGGCCACCAGATAGGGTGCAAAGGTGGGAAGAGAGAAGAGGAAGAAGAAAGACTGGATACGCCAGTAGAAAATACGTAAATTTGTGTCAAAATCGGGTACAAACAAGTCTTACACCTGTGGACACTTCCGACCAACCGTTCCAAAAGAACACAGGGAGGGGGGGGGGGTATAGAAATGGAAGTCCAAAGTCCCACCCAAGGGTTACCTGAAGAGGGCACGCTGCGCGTCACGAGATCGGCGCATTGTGTGGATCCCACAACTGGTATGAGTACCCAAGAGAAGAGGATGAACCACCAAAAAAAAGGGAAATGGTTGTGACAGAAACTGTCAAAAATAGTCATAATCAGTAATAGGAAAAACTCAGTCCACCGAAATCCTCAATCGATGCCGATGCCGGAGCCAAGTCGACTATTAAACCGCAAAGCGCGAGCTCGAAAATGACTCCAACACCGAACACCAAAAGAAAATCACGAAGAACCAAGTCTCCAAGGGTGTAGGCGTTCGATGACGCATGCCCAATAAATCCTTTTCAGAACTCCATGCGGCCCAAAGGGACTACCTTACTACGACAGGGTCCGCACGAAACAAAATGACCAGAAACACGCTCTCTTTATGTAATCCCACATAGGTGGTTGAAAATGGCGACGGCCAACGGTACGGTAAAAGAGCGCTAGGCCACGAAAGCAACAGGGCATCACTACAAAAAAAAAGTCAAAAACCTTTAGACACTCAAAATCTTTCTACTCAAGAAACCTCATGCGGACAGCCGTGCACTGCCGCCACACAAAGCTCAGAAGCTTCAACGAAACTGTTCACAAAGAACACGATACTTGACAACATGACGTCATCAGACAAAAAGGGTACGGTAAATGACAACAAAACGTCAACAAGTACGAAACATTCCGACCAGCGGCAAAAGCTCGTTAAATGCTAACGGAAAGTGTACAAAACACTACTATGACTGTTAGGGGTGTCCACGAAGAAGTCGGTAAACCAGGTTGGGCGGTACATGATAATAATGAGTATGAGATGAAGGCCAAACGAAAATAACTACGTCAAACCAACTAAGAAGATGGTCTGAGGGACGTAATAACCGCACGAGCGAATCTCCCCAAGCACACCAACAGCACACCAAAACTTATCAACAAACCAAGACACGGTAATGAAGGTGAAAATGAATTCCAACCTGTTTACCAAAAATCAACGCGGCACAACACCAAACGATAGCAAAAGAAAAATTGTCAAAATCGGTAATCATCAACGTCAAAATCGGTAAACCTCGATAACGTGAACGTCAAAATTGATAAACGTCAGTTCGGTACAACAAAAGTGTCAACTTAGCCCAAGGCTAAACAATGTAAGCGACAGGGAATCGAAACTCCCACTAAGCCTTCGAAAAGACTTAAAAACAACAAGGTCGGTACCTTCACTCAACAACATCTGGTACTAAATCCGACTAATACGGGATAAAATCTGCAACAAGTGCAACGAAACATCTCGGTAGTATGAACTGGCTAAGAAAAACAAGAAACGACGGTAAAAATTGACGAAAAAGATACTCAAAATATGAAAAGACATGGAAAAACACAAAAAGAAATCTCAAAAAGGCGATAGACAACAAGAAAACACAAAACTACAAATAGAAAATAAGAAAAGACAAGAAAAAACATATAGAAAACAAGAAAAGAAACGTAAAGACAAATGACAACTAAGAAAAAAACATATACACGGTCAAGAAAACTAATGAAAATAAACTAAGAACAGGAAAAGACAAGAAAAGACATATAGAAAACAGAAGAAAACAGGAAAAGACAAATAGAAAACAAGAAAAGAAGCTCGGTAAAATATTCTACTAAGAAAAAAAAACGGTTTACCAGTCCATACCACTTCGAAATGACGAGAACAAAAAACATTTGTGACAACAATATAAATGATAACAGACAACAATGAACATCAACGTCCCACGTTGTCGCGCCAAAATTAAGACACACAGCGCAAAAAAAGGAAAACCCCAAAATGAGGTCGAGCGTTGTCGTGCACCAATAGGCTCCAAACGTTGGAATAGCCAAAATCAAGGCACAACGGGTGGCTTGACGACAGAACCAAACAGACACAACCCCACGTTAGGGAACCAAAATTAAGACGTACAACGAAGGGGCTTGACGAGAAGACGAATATCGGAAAGGAACAGGCCCACACGTTGGGAAGCCAAAATTAGCCTGTTACGGTATAAAAAGGACTTTACGACACCCACCCAAGGCGAGCATCGCACCACGGAATCAGTCCTGAAAACATGACACACTTGCCCTGAGATCGGTTCGAAATAGGCTAATAGGCTACGGCTGGAACGCTCAGGGAGTCGGCGTGAGTCACACGATACGTTCTGGGCAAGCGCGTTGTGGCATAATATATACAGGGTATGTCGAAATTATGAGGGGCGCCACCAAGCCTGTCTTAACCCGGCTAACCGGGCCTGGACGGTTAGACGGGAGCGAAGCATGCAAAATACTCCGCCAATAAGATTATTCAAGAGTTGCAAGGTCAAACAACAACTTCGGGATAGCCTTAAGCAAGGATTGTGATTAGGTGTCCATCCGACCACGACTACGCAGCTGTCCCACTCACCTGCACGCTCACAGCTTCCTCGTTCCGTCGTACAATAATTCGTACAATAAAGGGGCGTCTATCTGTAACAGAACATGCACAAACCGAAACAAACAATAGTTCCCTTAACTAACCAATCATATATTTCACTTCGAGTTACAATGGGGTAGCAGAATGCGTCGCCCTGTATCTAACCTTACTCTATAAATAAGGGCACCAGCTGGCACGCGCGCTCTAAGCTTACGACAGATGTTGAACATTAGTGAACAGCAATAATAGGTACAAAGATACACATTGCCTTATGCAAGGGCAGCGACGATTTACATTAGCCTTCACGGCCTGAACTGTCTGCAGTCTGAATGAATACACTAGCGTAGTAATGAGTAGTAACGAGTAACACTCGCGTTCACAGCGGTAATCAGGTTAAAGGCACATACCTTAATGCGTGGGCGGCGAGGGAGCCTGGTACAGCTGAGTTGCGACGAGCTGCAATCGTAGGTGGTAGGTACCTTCGGTGTTACAACGGCGAAAGGGGGTGAATGCATAACCGCCTCAATGGCGACGGGAGACGCGTCAAGACGCGTACAACGGGACGACGAAAATGATGGGGGCCTCACTCGTTCTGCTGAACCAAATCCTCGTAGGTCGAGATGAAGGGGGCACGACCCCTCACTAATAGTAGCAGGAACTGGGCTCCAAAACACCCACGTTACGCCGAAGATCACTCGACAAATTTCGAATCACCACCACCACACACAAGCGCTCTCTGCCACGGGCTCTGGAAGACTCCCTTTAAGGCGAAAACGTTTGTAACAAAATTGCTGAAGCAGCACTGACTGACGCCCCCGCCATAATGGCGGGAGCGCCGCACGAAGCACACACTATCCGACCACTTGCTTGATCGACGGCTCTCGGCTGAATGCCACGAGGGAAGCGCCGCAAAAGGTCACCTTGGCCGTGTCCCCCACGGACTAAACCACAGCGAATCGCAAGGCGATGAAATGAAACCAACCAATGCGGGCCACGCTGGTATCACGCCGCCACAGCGTGCTATTCAGAATTCAGAAAAACGCCATCAGAGGAGAGCTCCAACCGACGACAAATACTGCTTTTTAGGCCAACTATGTGCGAAATCGTGATTCTGGAATTAGGCGATGGAGCCAAATAAAGAGCTAAAAGGGCTTAGCATACGGGCGCGCTGCTCCAAGCTTAGGCGGCTATTCAAAATACCAAAATGACCTAACTAACGGCGTGAAATGCAATTAAGCATCTGAAATAGCAAAATGACTTAACATCGTTTTGTAATTTTTCTTACTATGGTTGTTAGTGGTTTTAGCTTCTTTACATCTTGTTTATGGTACATGTTAAAAATATCTTCCATCTGCTTTACTTCGTTCATCCATAACGTATTAGGTTCTATTAAACACCATAAGATAAGTGCTGAACCCACGAAGGAATAATGTAACGTTCTTTTCTTTGTAGGTATAGTCTCCCAAATGTGGAAATTTTTGTTTATGTTTTTTTGCTAAGTATCCCGCGATATAAGTTAAAGCATCGCCTGCCGTTTCCCCTAAGTGGTGCTCGTTGGAGATAGATGTTGAGTCACAAGTTTCACTAGATAATACACTACTGCTGTCATCACTATTGTAATTTTCTAGATAATATTCGGTGTATCCGGAAAATGCAAATTATTTTCGGCAGTATTCACTACTTTCGCCAAAATATATTCATCAGGTGATTTATCTTCCGTGTTTACTTCCGTATTAAGTATACCAGGATTTTTTCCAGGATGATCATCCGAATCCTATATAATGCATTCATAGGAGATGGATGGTCATTAAGCCCCCCTCTTACTCAGACTTGAAAAAAAAAGTTTTCTAACGAATCTTGGTTGAGTCTATGAGCCAAGATATACTTTACTTGGTATCTTTCGCACATATCTTTATAGAGGAGTTGCAATGACCTTATAGACATTAAAATGCCTTTCTGAAACGTATATAACGCATTTTTAATACCTATAACTCTCATATGCGTAACAGTTTCATACATTTCATGTAATATTTCGTCCTGTTTTGTTAAACAGACGCCATAGCCAGATTTGTAATCTATTTTATTTAGTTTCTCATAACTGTTCATAATATCGAACCACTTGTTCGTTAAATTTATAAAATTACCAGTGTC